>LFZN01000134.1:0-83844 GCA_001578235.1 Pseudocercospora eumusae | reverse complement strand
GTATTCTTAGGGGTCTATAATGTAGACCTTAACCGCTATCTTCTTCTCCTTTAGGCTAGCTACTTAGGCCTACGTACCTTAGTTAGTTCTTAGGGCTAGGAGAGCCCCCTTCTATACCTTTACCGTAGCCGTTCCTACTACCTTATCGACTATTATCCTTATATCGTTCTTTAGTACTTTTAACCCTCCTAAGAGTTCTACTATTATTATCTTTAGTACTCTTTCCGGGACCTCCCTATCGGCCGCTATCGCTATCTCCTACGCCCTCTTACACGTGTCCTTCTACTCGCTTCCCTCGCCCGGGGGCCTCGCCGTCGTCGCCGTCGTCGTCGTCGCCATTTTCCCGATCGTTCCGAAGTTCCTCCTATCGCGTATATAGTTACTAGAGTTTCGCTATCGTCTTAGGACGATATAGAGACTAAGTCTAACGATGAGCGTAAGATCTTTAAGTATAAGTAAACCTAGCGCCTCTTTACTAGTAAGACTCTTATCTCTTCGTTTAACGAGGATCGTATAGGCCGGTTAACTCGCTTTAGTAATAATGCCTATCGCTAGGCTATCGACGAGGCGTAGAAGAAGGGGATATTTATTAGTAACCGCTTTATCGTCGTTACTACTAAGATAGTAACGAAGAAGAGCGAGTTTAGAGAAAACTTTAACTTAGGTAGGTAACTACTTATATAACTAGATACTTAGCTAATAGTTACTTCCTTAGCGGATACGTACGAGAAAGGCCTTAGAGCCGTATTTAAGTATAAGAGCGACCCGAAGAATACTAGTACTATCCGTATAGATATAGAGTTCTTTACTACTACGAAAGACTTACCTCCTATCCCTCTACCGAAGTCTAAGTTAAAGCCTAACGACTAGCAACTTATCGAGAGTAATGCCTTTATTACTAAGAAGCGCATAACTAGAGGTAATCGAATAGCTAAGATTAAAGCCGATAACATATGCCTTACGGTAGGCTATCCTAATATTAATAAATAGTACTATCTTCCGCCTTAATTGCCGGATACCTAGAGGCATTATTTATAGCTTAGTAACTACTCTTTTAAGCTCTAGAGTAAAGCCTATGTCGCTAGCGAGGAAGGCGTTACATTAAAGAACCTACCGTAGAGGGCTATCGATTAGATGAAGTTGTTTACTAAGAATAAACGAGATAAGCTGAAGAAGGAGCCTACTTTTTTATAACCTCTAAATCTATATACTCCTTATCGCGGTAGACCTTCTATACCTCCGGTTAATTACTTAAAGCTTCTCGAGATAGTATTTAGCCTCGCTACTAGCTTTACTAATTAATAGTATAAGCTAGATTCACGTTTAACCTTACCTTCTAAGCCTTAGTAAGAGTTACCTATTCTAACTAGAGTTGCTACTATACTTAGTACGCCGCTACGAAGTCTTCTACGATAGTTCTTTAAGTAAGTAGTAAAGTAACCGGAATAGTTAGAAGAAGAAGATAGTAAGTAGCTTCTAAAGATAGAAGATTACTTCGTAAAGGAACGATATAATTGTAATTAGATATATGCGCTATCGATGAAGATGTAGAAGGAGCTAGGCTTCTTTAAAGGTAACTACGGCTCTATACGAGATAGTCTAAAGCGCTTTTAGAAGTAGAAGTTAGCTAAGAGGAGCGGTTAGCTTTCGAGGCGATTACGACTTTTATAACGGAGAAATAGCTACTTTTATTAGGCGAGATTAATTAATAGTTTACTAGTAAATTAATAACTTAATAGCTTAATTTATCCTCCGCTAGATATACTATAATCGCCGTCGTCGCTATCGAGATCTCCGCATATACGTAGCATATATAAAGCGGGACTATCCGCTTTACGGTTAGTAGCCTCCCTTACGTTCTTATACTACTACATTATAATATTATAATATAAAAATTAATACGGAGCTTTAGATATATATACTTAAGGAGCCTATTAATTCTTATAATGTATTATAGACGTAGTATAGTACTATACTAGTAGAGTGTCGAAGCTAAGTAACATGTTATTAAGCTTAGCTCTACTAACGTTATAACCGCTATGTTCGAAGAGTTTACGTACGTCTATGCTAGCAATATAGTCTAGTACCTATATAAGAAAGTTAGTAAAGTTAGCGTATTCCTTCTATCGGTCCTTATTCTTCTTTATCTATATTTTCAGTATATTAAAGGTCTATTCGATCGGATTTAGATCTAGTAAGTATAGCGGTAAATACTCGAGTTTATAGCTAGCTAAAGTAACGATGTCTTCTACGTTATCGCTATAGTAGATTAAGTAGTTATCTATTACGAAGATTATCTTACGACCTTTAAGAAGAGGTAAAACCTTATTCTCGAGCTAGTTATCGAATGTAACTTAATCTACGGCTCCTNAAATACTCGAGTCTATAGCTAGCTAAAGTAACGATGTCTTCTACGTTATCGCTATAGTAGATTAAGTAGTTATCTATTACGAAGATTATCTTACGACCTTTAAGAAGAGGTAAAACCTTATTCTCGAGCTAGTTATCGAATGTAACTTAATCTACGGCTCCTTATATATATAGTATATAGGGTAGGTATCTATTAATCGTTAGAGCCGGTAGTACTAATAGCCTCTTCTATCGCTACGTAAACTAGAAGTCGTAGTAATCTATACCTACTAGAGACTATCTATATTTACGGTATATAGTCTTCTTATTTAAAGTAGTCTTATCTATAAATACTAACTTCTCGATAGGCTAATCTTTATACTTCTCGCTCTAAACCGCCCTATTCTTCGCATTATACTCTAAGGCGATCTTACGCGAGGCTTTATAGCTCTATTTTATTACGTTAGTAAGGGTACGGTAGATAGTCTTTAGCGATACTATTATACCGAAGTTATCGTATAGCTCGTAAGCTATTTCTTCGAGGTATACCTCCGGTCGATTAGTTAAGTAATCTTCGAGCTACTAGCGCTTATAACTTAGTAGAAATATTAACTTTTCTATCGTTTTACTTACCTCTCGTATCTCCGCCGTTATTACTAATTACGGACCCGGCTTACCTCGTACTAAGTAGTAATACTCGCTAAATAAGTTATAATTAATACGCTATCGATATAGCGTCGAAACCGCGACTCCGGTCTTCTTAAAGATGTCTTAAATACTAAATCTACCCTCGAAAAGCTACTTCGCCTTTACCTTAGTCGCTAGTAATATCTTAATGCCGTAACCGTTACGACGCGCTAGCGGCGCCTTACCTTACGACTTCCTACGTGTTACTATTACTATAGCGTTAGATAAATAATACCTTAAAGGGCTCTATACTATTAAAAAGGCGACAACACGATATATTGAGAAATAGGCGGTACGCGGCTCTACGAAGTCTTAGCATTCTCACGTAACCCGAGAAACCCAGTATACACCTCGACCTTACCTTCAAGACTACAGACTTCTATCTCCTGAATTCCAAACAGATGCTGAGATGAATGAAATAATATGAAATTCCTACCTTAAAGCACCAGTCGTCGGCATGTGAAGCAGACCGGCGACTGGCGCTTACACTTGCCGCCTAAACCAAAGCAGCTTGCGTCGGCACATCTTCGCGGAGACCTCATATACTTATACTTGCAATGCCTTGGTCCCGGGACAGCGCAGGTTCGACAGCAGTAGACGTAGAGGCTCAATTGATGAGGTCTTCAGCACCGTAACACGCGCGGTTGGAGCTGTTTAACCGGCATTTTGGTCTCGTGTATTCAATCAGCAGTCCGATGAGTTCGCGTCGCAGGCAATGCTAAGCGCCGATATGGCCTAACGTTGTCACTGTAGCACAACCCACAGTTCTCCATATTCGTCTGCAGCGCAAACATGCATGCCATGTGGGTCCGAAGACCGCATATATAACGGGTGGCCCCGAAAAGATGGTATTATCCTTTTGTGCGAATGCTAGACTCCAGCAATGCCTCTGTCAGGACGACTGCTCAACTGGGCCATCACGGCCGTGGCCGGCTCGGGCTTCTTACTGTTCGGCTACGACCAGGGAGTGATGTCGGGCTTGCTAACAGGCACTGCGTTTACGAAACAGTTCCCCGAAATCGATACCACTGACACGGGCAATGGCAGCTCCTCGTTACAAGGCACCGTGGTTGCCATCTACGAGATCGGATGTTTCTTCGGCAGCATCTTCTGTCTCTTTGCAGGCGAGAGACTGGGTCGCAGGAAATGTATATGGCTTGGCTGTGTCGTCTTGAGCATAGGCGCAGCACTGCAAGCTTCTGCATACGGTATCTCTCAAATGATTGTTGGCAGGATAGTGGCAGGACTCGGAAACGGCATCAACACGAGCACGATACCTGTTTGGCACTCTGAACTTATGAAAGCCGAGAAGCGTGGAAAGGGCCTCTCAATCGAGCTGGCAATCAACATCTTTGGCGTCATGACTGCATATTGGGTCGACTATGGCATGAGCTTTGTGGACAACGAAGCTCAATTTCGATTCCCACTGGCATTACAAATCCTCTTCGCGGTGGTGACCTTTACTGGTCTACTGTTTTTGCCAGAGTCGCCCCGGTGGCTCATCGCTCACGACCGTTTCGACGAAGCCCGAGACGTTCTCTCTCGCATTCGACTCAAATCTGACGCCGAAGACAGCGTAAGTGCTGATCTGGCACAAATACACCACGCTATCGAGGAAGAACGAGCCGCCGCAGCCGGCAACAGCTTCCGAGCTCTGATCAAGGATGGCGGTCAGCGTTTCCGCTATCGTACTCTGCTTGGTATTGGTGGCCAATTCATGCAGCAGATCTCCGGCATAAATCTGATTACATACTACGCTCCGGTCATCTTCCAGCAATCCGTAGGCCTTTCACATTCTCTGTCGCTGCTGCTGGCCGGCTTCAATGGAGTGGCATACTTCTTCTCTTCCCTGCCTTCAATCTGGATCCTGGATCGACTCGGACGCCGCAAGCTTATGCTTTTCGGTTGTATAGGACAAGCATGCTGCATGGCCATCTTGGCAGGAACAGTCTACGCCAATGATACAGCGCCTGGAATCGTTGCGACAGTCATGCTCTTCCTGTTCAACTTCTTCTTCTCCATAGGACTTCTCACAATTCCTTGGCTGTTACCTGCCGAATATGCTCCTCTGGCCATCAGAACCAAAGCCGCCAGTCTCGCCAGCGCCAGTAACTGGATCTTCACTTTCCTGGTCGTCGAGATTACTCCAGTCAGTATCTCTTCGATCGGGTACAAGACCTACATCTACTTCGCCATCTTCAACGCCTGCTTCCTGCCGCTGATCTATTTCTTTTATCCGGAGACCAGAAATCTAAGCTTGGAGCAGATTGACCGTCTCTTTACTGGGCCAAAAGTCGTGATGCATATCCGAGATGCTGTAGGCGGTGTCGATGAGGATGTGTTTGAAAAGGCCGCGATACAGCAGCAAGACGGAAAGCAAGCAGTAGTCGACCGAATCGATCGCGTTTGATTACAATCCTTGGAGCCGAAGACACGCATGGCAACCATATGCAAGGCACGAGCACTGTCGTTGCTGGATCCAGGCCAAGAGCTTGCGGCGCGGAAGCAAGGAAATCTAGTGGCATAGAGGCGTCAAGCTATTCTTATGGTGAGGCCCAGTCAGCCGGCAGTTGGAATCATGTAAGAACGCCGAGACCTGATTCGACGCAACCATCTTCGACGCGATGTCATTTCATGACAAGACTTGTGGATATTTAAAACCCGCGCCTTGTGGGTATTACAAGCGGCTCCAATCCGGCGAAAGCCGACGACTACGACGATGTTCTTTTATAGGAATACTGTCTTGCAACCTCGTCACTCAGCAACAAGAGTATGTAATTAAGACTCCTCTGCATGCTTCAATAATGTCTCGTCTCTCCCTCCTTATGAACGGAACGATATCAAAGCTAGAAATTTTCTCACATGCGTCTAGGCACGGGCCGTGACCCGTCAAAGGAGCTCCAATTTAATGGCCGAAGCAGGAAGTTGTGGAGATCACAGCACGTGCTAGCTCCGTGGACCGTGGACCCAAAAACGCCGGGGCCATGTTCGCTTGGAGTACACTCGGTTTTTGTACCTCAGTCCGTCTGGGAGTCTGGACACTCTGTCGTGTTTCCTGCATAAGCATTGAATCTTCACTTACACGTGTTCGTTCGTAGACCGGGCCCCGGCATGGTGCCGGTTTTTGGAATCGCTTCGCACAAAATTATAGGTGGGTCACAAGAATTTCTCGCCCTTGAATATGTAATAAGGAGGAAAAGTGGACAAGTTCTTAGCAGCATACAGGAGCAAGTATCCTGGTTCTTCGATCGCGATGGTAGCTGATGATAATTCTTGTCTGCATTCTCAAGAATCTCTTTCTCACGACCAGACACACAGAATGGTTGTGCCGGCAAGATAACCTCACAAAGTCCGAGAAACCAGAGTCCCGAAACGAGATCCTGTTATTAGGCAAGAGCAGCCTTGCCAGGACATTTGATATTCCTTCCGATCGAACACCGAACTTTCGCCATCCAACAACAACAACAACACTCCCTTTCAGCATGACAACTCTCGAAAGCAGAGCAACGCTCGGTGTCGCCATCGCCTTCTTCGTATTATCATGGACGTCTGTCGGATTGAGGATTCTGGTGCGAGCTGGCATGCTGCGCAACTTTGGCGCCGATGACTGGACAATGCTGGCAACACAACTGCTATTCAGCGCATATCTCATCGCTCAGCTCGTCGGCGTAGCATACGGAACCGGACAACACCTGGACGACCTGATACCGTGGCGGGCCGAGAAGGCGTTGAGGGCGTGGTATTTCTGCGAGATCTTCTACGTCTGCTCGACGTCTTTCCTCAAGGTCTCGATTGGCCTCTTCTTGTTACGGGTTGCTACGAACAAGATACACATCTGGATCGTTCGAATGATTATGATCTTAGCGGCTGTGTTTGGGTTTGCTTTCCTCTTTGTTATTATTTTCCAGTGCTGGCCGATCAGTGGCGCTGGTGGAGCCTGGATCCAGCTCAGAAGCATTGTATCAAGCCAGATATCGTCATCGGCCTGACGTACGGTGTATCTGGGTTGAACGTAATCGCAGACTGGACGCTAGGTATTCTCCCTGCATTCATCGTCAAGGACCTACAAATGTCGCTAAGGCAGAAGCGACTTGTAGCGATCATCCTCTCCTTCGCAGCAGTGGGATCTACAGCCACGATCGTGAGACTGCCATATGTCGGCAGTTTGGCGCAGAGCTTTGATGGCTCCAATGGCGACTTCTTGTGTGAGTCTTGGACGAAATCAGAAACCTCCAGATTTCTTTGCTAACCCTCTTTCGCAGATACTACCGTCGGTGTCGCCATCTGGACCACCGTGGAAATCGGTGTCGGTATAACAGCAGGCTGCATGGCCACTCTACGGCCACTGATCCGCTTGGCTTTCGACAAGCTGGGTCTCAGCAGTAGCAGTGGAGTCCGCAAATCTTCTGGGTTCCGCGTGCCTCAATACTCCAGAGGTCGTGCAACACCGCTCGACGAGTTCGTTATCGTCTCGCCCAAGCACGGCAAGACAGTGACAACAATCACCGGCAATTTCGACGAAGAGGAAAGTTCGAGTAGCCGCAGCCAAGACGGATTATCAAGACCGCACATACACGATACCATAACGAAGCACTTCGTCGTAGAGTATGACGATGCAAAGCCCGATCATGAGTATGAACAAGGCTTTACATCGCTGCCGAAGCGAAGCTGATAATGGGCTTCTGTGTGAATGAGAGTGTGATGCCAGACAGCGACTGGTTGTTCTTCCGGCTCATCTATCCTGTTCCTTTTCTCATCTTCTACTTCCTCGTCTCTTGCAGTATTTGGGTCATGTTCGATGTTGTGGCTGAGAGCTTTCATCTGCTCGCATGATTACCCATTCGACGTGGGACCTGTCTGATATGGTAGCCGGATCGTGGAGATATCGATGGTGAGGGACGGTATTATGTCGATGGTGGAGGAACTGTGCTTTGACTCTCCGAGCGGTGGTTGCAACCCTTGCCCGCCTGAAACCTGCCAAGATTCCAATCTTCACGCATCATGGGTCCTCCGTAGATACCAAAGCGAGTGAGAGCTGCACATTCACTCAAAGCAGGCGATGTCGTGTTCTGTGATCGAACTTCCAGCTTCAGCCATGGAGACCTAGCTTCCTTCCACCCTGCTCACACTCGCGTAGAATACACGTCCGACTTGCAATACCGCCATGAACTACACGAAGTCCTTATCGCGAAATATCTGGACGACGAGAGATGAGGAGATGAGTTGCAACACGAAAGCTTCGATCGAACTTTAACTCGCCCTTCCATATTTCTTTGGACGACGAGGGATAAGGTTGCGAGCTCAGAAATAGTTCTAGGGTTCAGGCAAAAGAGGAAGATCTAGAGCTTGGCTTTTCGTGCCAGGTCATCCGGAACTGCTTGTCCATCTTTGGTAAGCTTTCGAAATATGTTGATATTCATCGCATGCCATCCGCCTCTCAAGCAGGTCCATGCCTTAGCACAGTACGCCGACGAAAGCGTTGTAGTCTCGTGGGGACAAGGAGGGGGCCATACACTCAGGACATACACTGAACTCGGCCCTTACAAGATCGGCGGCTTGTGCTGCTGGGAAAATATCATGAATGGAGCTCGGCAAGCACTCATCGAGGACGGACAAGATATTATTCATGTCGGCACAATGGCCGGGTTCGAGTCAGCAGCAGACGCACAGATCGAGGCTTTCTGCATTTACCTGGCTGGACCTCATACAGGAGCAGAAGAGAAGCTCGTGAAGGCGGGGATCGATCTGAATCAGTTGGGTATTGTCAAAGTGTGGATCGATTCGGCCGGCCATTACAAGCGGCCAGAAGTGGTCGACTTTTCCATTAATCGCGATCCCATTTGGGCAGACGACGTACGCAGTGCACACTGGTCACCTGTTGAAACACAGAAGCAGACAAGTGGTTCAATCGAGCAGATTGAGGGAAAGGTCGATGCTGACAGTCCCAGGAAGCTCAATGAACACTCATAGCAAATGACCGGACCAAACGCCGGAGTACTGTACTTACCTCGGCTAAGGTGCATGGTTCCTCAAGCGAAAGGTATTGACAGGCAAGACCTTTGTTCGTACAAGTGCATCTATCTGTAGCTAATGTACCATGGCAAAGGGATCGAAGACTCCCGAGTTGAAGCGTAGCCTTTTCGATACCACGATAGAGGATCCGCTGCTTCGTATTCAAAGCTACTTGGATGGCTATGGCCAAGATAAAACATACAATGTGAGATTTGCCATCAGTCTCGGGATACTTAAGTGTGACCTGAAACACTGATGCTCTGTCGCAGGGACCGGATCGACTAATCTTTCAGCACATCAAAGTGGTCTCTGCTCAGCGAACTGAAGCCGAACAAGAAGGCATGGAGGCGCACGTCGTCTTCGAGATGAAAGTCTTTCCAGAAATTTGCAACCGCATGAATAATATGCATGGAGGAGCTGTCGCCATGCTCGTGGACGACACAACGACTGCCGCAGCGTGCCCGATAGCAGAGGAGGGCTTTTGGGAATTCGGTGGGGTTTCGCGGACATTGCAGGTTACCTACCTTCGACCAATGCCTATGGGCACAACCGTTGTGATCGAAAACATGGTCCGCAGTGTTGGCAAAAGTCTTGGTAAGTGATGTGAATTGCTAGTCTGGCACATAACTTGAGCTAAGGTATTGTAGCGGCAATACAATGCATCATTCGAGATAAAGAAAGTGGGAAGACAGCCGCACTTGGGGAACACGGGAAGGCTGCTCTTGAACCGCAAGTGAAGAGGAAGAGATCTGGGATGTTGTGAAGACAGCCAGCGCTGCATGCCACTTGCATGTTCACCAAACAACACTTGCACTTACCCGTCTTGCCGCCAAGACCTGGTCTCCAAGCGACGGACTTCGACAGCTCATCGATAGATCCAAAGGTCGTGTCGTAAATATCGTAATTGACGACATCTCCAAGGAATCAAGTGTCGAGAAGGAAGTGGCAGAAGTCCAGCGACATGGAACAGAATCGATTGATCTAGTGGTGAACAATGCAGGAATCATGCCTTATGCGCCTAGCATTAGGGATATGAGCGGCGACCAACTGCGAGATGTACTGAATGTCAATCTTGTCAGTGCTCACGTCATGACCCTAGCAGTTTTCCGAATTACTGCAGAAAGGCCGAGAGAAGAAGGTCATCAATATGTAAGTGCGGGAAATACGTTAGCATAAGTGATATGAACTCACTACTCCCTACAGATCGACGACAATGGGCTCCATTTCTATGACCCGAGACTACTCGTTTGCGCCGACACAGGCATATAAGATCTCCAAGGCTGGCATGGATATGCTGAATGCTCAGTGGGCTATAGAGCTTTGCAAAGGAGGGATTTACATTTCTCGCGGTATCGCCTGGTGTCAGTATCATATTTGATTTAGAACTATCGTTGTTGTTTCTCACTAACTTGATTCTTGGGCTCACAGAATGCGGATCTGACCGGCGTAGAGAGTGTCAAAGAGATCATACTCAGCAGTTCGCCCGCGAATTCGTTACGATCAAGGTATCAGGCTGGGAGAATGCTGCTTCGGATAAGGATGCACATCGCAAAGCACGCAACCGACCAGTGCTAAGATGCGCACATTATTGACATTTGGCGAAGCTCATAAAATAGAATAACATTTTGTGTCATCTAAAAGCTTCTTGGCAGACCAACAATTGCTTAATTCATTAGAGGAAAGCCGGGGTCTATGCGACCCTGGATCTACCGTGTGAGTGAATAACTACTTAGCAACTGTATATCCTGTGATAGACGTTCCTATATTAATGCGTTAGACTCTTACTACGTTATGTATAGATAACTTGTAGCAACATAGTATATATATAGCTACGTGCTAAGACTATAAACGTACTTTCTAATAGACCGTATTATAACTATCTTATGTAGATTCTCGCACATATAGTAAAAGCGTACTAGGAATACTATACATGCTTAGGAAAAGATTGTATACATATAGTGTTACTATAACCTATAGGAGTTCTACTATAGGTTTCAACATATACGTTATATATAGAAATACGTAGTATAAAAATACCTATACCTATATCTAAAGCGTATATAAATAGTATTTATAGTCTTACGAAATTATGAAGCTACGAAGCATATAGCTATAATAGGCTTTATTTTTAAGATAATAATTATACTAGATCTTTAGCTATTACGAGTAATGCTAGTTACAATCTTACATAGATATAGTAATGCTACTATTAGAGCTATGCTATACGTAGGTAGAACATAGATATATAGTTAGAATGTTTTGTTTCTTATAGTACTACGTTACATTTCTACTATAGTATCTTAGGGGTTATAAGATAGTTGCAATTTCTACTACGGTATCTCGGGGGTTATAAGATAGCTGCAATATAGTTGTAATATAGTTACAATATAGTTGTAGTACGGGTTATTGTCGGTAATAGCATAGTATTTTTAGTAGTAGGAAGCTACAGGGTAGGATAGTAGAATGCGGAGTAAATAAGCGGGGTGTTCCTATATGTAAAAGTAGGATAGATAAATAAACGTAGACTCTTATATACTCTATAATACGATACACTGCCGCCTCGCCTCGCCTCGCTATACGACCGATCGCCTCGACAAATAGACCTTACGTAGACTATACCTATATACCCTTCAAATACCTAATCGAACCGCCGAGATGTCTTCCGGAGATGCTAGCACCTCTGTTATAGCTGCTTAGCCTATTATAGGCATAGGTAGAGAGGTATACACAATAGATCTACTAGTTTCTAGTAGGATCTAATAGGAAATAATAGGTAGAACGAGCGATTGTTGCGGCTAATGCTACTATACATAAGAAGGCTAAGAAGCGTACTTATAACGAGACGACCGAAGAAGGTCGTTAAGAGAAGCTACGCCATAAACTGCTAATACGCGAGGGTAAATAGTACTTGTTTCTATGCGGCTAGAGCTCTCCTAAGCTATATACTAAAGCTATCTAAGGCGTATACGTATGTCTATTACACCCTATGCTATACTGTGCTATACTATGCTATACTATGCTATACTATGCTATGCTATACTATGCTATGCTATGCTATGCGTTTAGTAAACTAACATCTAATAGGGCGAGACTATTAATACGTTGACACTAGGCTGGGCCGAGCTCGTAGACACTTTCTAGGATACTATTAAGACGAACAAGTCTCGTATCCTTAACCGCTTTAGCGTAAGATCTATTGTTCCCTACCTAATCCTACTATTAGCTATCGTTCTATACTAATAGGTATATAGGAATATATCGACGACCTCCTCGACAATCATCCTACTAAAGCCGCATCGATTAACAGGTCTAGTCCCGAAGGCCTATTCGACTTTTTCCGCGAGGAGTATGGACCCGAGAACTTCTTTTTTACATTTAAATGTCTTAATACTATCCTATCGGTCGACTAGAGCTCTACTAAAGGTAAATAGTACTACAAGCGTACGTTCTATTATCCTTTATTATATGCACCGACTAGCTATTATCCTCTATTATACGCTAACATTATATAGAAATTTAGGTCTAGATGTGCACTAAGGCCCTTATTTAGGTTAAGAAATGTCGCGCTAACCCTAGCAATAGCATTAAAGCTAAGGCCATTCGTAATGGCTATAGAACTACGTTTATAAACGCATATTTAGCATAGTCGGCTAGCGAGTAGATCTAGTAGAAGAAAGTAAGTCTTCTTACGCCATCTATAATAGCCCTTTTCGAAAGCTATGCCGGTTATTACATGTAAATCTATATAGCCTTTACCGCTACTTATACCTAGCCTTTACCGCTACTCGCATCTATCCTTCACTTTACCGCTACTCGCATCTATCCTTCACTTTACCGCTACTCGCATCTATCCTTCACTTCACCGCTACTCGCACCTAGCCTAGCTATACTAATTATTCTATTTAGATCTAGCGATCGCATTTTAAGGAGATTACTAATCTCCGAGTAGGAGCTATAAAGGCTCCTAAGCTAAAGGACACCTCTATCTATTAGCGGACAATGCTAGAGGAGTGCCCGCCTTCTAATAGTTAGTATCCTTATTTTATTATATCTTATCTATTAGCATGTACTTAGAGTTTAGCGGCATAGCTACTAGTTATGCTATGTAGTATAATATGGCATAACTACTAATAAGCCTAGTTTAAGACTTTACGCTACTACTTCGGACTCGAGAATAACTAAACCTCCGCTTATAGACATTACATATTTCTCTAGGACGAACAACCTAGCCGCTATAGCACTATATATCCTACTCCCGCATCTCTTCCGAATCCTTTACGGACTACATTATATTAATACTTAGTCTTTCGGGTAGATAGTACTAAAAGGTATATAGGCTACTAACTAACCACCTACTAACCTCTACGAGGTTAGTATATTAGGTAGCTATATATATCTCTTAGTTACTCGTACTTAATTAACAACCTTTAGACCTCTTTATTCATTCTTTCTAACAGATGGGTAGATGGGTAGATAGGTAGATAGGTAGATAGGGAAGCGGGTGGACTAGGTAGAAGCGGGTGGACTAGGTAGAAGCGGGTAGACTAGGTAGAAGCGGGTAGACTAGGTAGAAGCGGGTAGACTAGGTGCGTAGTAGACTAGGTGCCTTAGGTTCCGTCGTTATCGTGTTAATTACTTTTGTTAGCGTCGTTTACTAGAGATGTACTTAATCGACTCGATTCGTACTACTATGTTATAACCGCTAACCGCTAACATTATAACCGCTAACTACTAACATTATAACTATCTCATCGCCGCTAACTATAACCGTCTCATCGCCGCTAACGCGGATTAAACACCGAGCCCTTATATCTACTTAAACCTTACCTCGCTATCTACCTACCTACCTACCTGCCTACCTACCTTTTATATCTAACTACGCTACTATAACGCTAGCGATAGTAAGGTATATTAGTACGTAGCAATTGTCGCGCGATAACTAATTATAATACGAGCGCGTTCTTGTCTACTATAATAGGCGAACGTATAAAGTAATGTAGCTCTACTTCCGTTCTAAGTAAAGGGGTTATAAGTTCTTCGGGTCTACTTAAATAGACCCGGAAATATTAGGCTTCGAGGGAAAAAACGTAGAGGGGCGTCGGTACCCTATTTAACCCGATAGTCTCGTTAGCTAAATAACTAAAAAACGTAGTTCGTCTAGTTTCTATAGGTGCGGCTATTATAAGCGTAGTAGTAAGGTGTTATCGAGTTATCTAACCCTCGCTTAAAGGGTTATAAAAGTCGAGGATCTCGTGTCCGTAAGACTAACTCCGGCTAGCTTAGCTCTATAGTTTTACCCTTACAATCTTTTTACCCTACTTATATCCTCTAGTAATGTCCTCTAGCAATGTCCTCTAGTAATGTCCTTTAGCAATATCCTTTAGTAATGTCCTTTAGCAATGTCCTTTAGCAATGTCCTTTAGCAATGTCCGTTAACTTCTCTTTTTGTCGCGTCGCGTATAGTTAGCCCTACGTGTAGCCCTACGTATAGCCCTACGTGCGGTCTTACGTGCGGTCTTACGTACGGTCTTACGTACGGTCTTACGTGTAGTCTAGCGTATAGTCTAGCGTGCGGTTTTACGTTTACGTGCGGTCTTACTTACTATACGTATAGTAAACGCGCTTACTATAGTATTTACTCTATTAGGGCGAAGCTTTATAAACTTTAAACATACGCTCGACCTATAATACTACACGTTAGCTAGCATTCGCATATATACTAATTTCTAACGACGGGTAGTCCTCTTTCGAACCTCGTCGCCTCGAATTGCATCTCCTGTATTAAATATAGCGACTCGCCCTATAGGCTACTTAATATCTACTTTGCTCGTACCTTCTCTAGCATCGAAACACATTACTCGAGTTACCGCTTAATAGCGCGTATCCGTCGTCGCCCTAGTAGGTAATAAGGTCCGCTAGGCGCTACTATATATAGCGCCGCTCCGGCTTATCCTACTTCTAACCTACCGCCTCTAGCTTAGCTAATAACCTAGCTAGCTCTAGCTCTAGCTCTAGCTCTAGCTCCGGTCCCGAGTAGTAGCACCTAGACTACTTTAGGGGGCGGCGATAATAACGACCTAGGCACATTACCTATAAATAATGAGGATAACTCGACCTAGCCGGCGCCCAGTGTCGGCGGCATTATTAGTTAGAAGCGCCCTCTACGTAAGCGCTATCTTTAATAGGATCTAGAAGAGGAAGATCTACTAACCGGAGCGACATATAATAATAACCCGCCTCTACTAGCTAAGTCCGCCCTTCTTTAGGACTTCGACCCCGAAGGCCTTAACCGATAGCTTCAAGGTCTAAACTTAGACGCTAACATCGACGGCGAAGTACTACTACGCGATCTTAGGTTCGATACGCTTAAAGAGATCTAGGAACTAGCTAAGTTCTAAGACCCTTACGAGCCTAACGAGCTAGATACTAATTCCGATAATAAGGATACTATTATAGTCGCCTAGCTACTACTACTATCGCACCTAACTTCGGCTATTATTAGTTTCGGACCCGATACTTCTAAGCTACTTCCGTAGGCTCGTACCTTAGAGCCTATCTTAGATTTAGAGCTAGCCGTCGGTATGTTCGCGAGAGCCTAGGGCATTACTCGAAACGGATATCCTCTACTACGTTTAATCTTAGAGATAGCGGCTAATAATCCTAGGATAATTGCGGACCTACTACGTACTATAAACACGCTTAGAACGCATACTTAAGGTAGCTTACTATTATTACACGTTCGTACTAAGGATATACTAGTTAACCCTAATAAGTAGGTAACCCGAGCTAGTCGTAAAGGCGCTAAAGGCATTAAGACGCTCTTCTTCTTCGATCCTTTTAAATTCTTCTAGGTCCTCCTCTCGACTAACTTAATTATAGAGAAGATGTATTTCGGCTTAGGCAAATTTGTTAATCTTCCGACCGAGCTATAGGAATCTAATACCTAGCACTCCTCTATTCGCATATCTTCTAGCTAGTTCGCGATTTACTAGAATAGTCCCGATTATCCGCTAAAGGCGAAAGATGTGCTAGTAGGACTCGCTAGTAAAGATGCTAAATTGTATAATAAGGCGATCGAGTACTAGGGTTGTAAGGGTAGTCCGATTTTCCTAGCGGACTTCGTATACTATACTTATAATAACGAGGACTACTTCTGTCGCTAGACCCTACATATTAGTCGAGTACTTACTATCGCTAAGGACTTCCGTATAGAGCGTAAGATAGGCGGCGAGGAAGGCGCTATAATAGTTAAGCTATAGCGCGTTTTAACTATAGGCGAGGTTACTACTACGTACGACTTAGAGTAGTTATCGCTACGAGTTAATTAAGATAAGCTCTTCATTTACGAGAATAAGATTAATTTCGTACTTATTAATAAGATCGTAGCTCTCTAGGGCCCGGCGATCTCGATGCACTATCTCTATAAAGCCTTATATACGCCGTCGGGTCGCCTAAGCGCTTAGGACGACTTACTTTTTATTCGACGTATTATCTACGAGAATCGAGATCTAGCTAATAGCGAGTTAGATACCGAAGATGTCCTAATCCGACTAGCCTAGTAAGTACATCCGATCCGTAGCGAGCTCGAGGTTATGCATTTTAGACGTTAAAAGCTAGTATCTATCTTCTTCGGTCGTATAGACGTCTTAGTTAAGTCTATACTAATCATCTAGTTCCTCGACGGGTTCGGCTTATATCGCAACATATATCGTAGCTTAATAGGCTTCTATATACTTAATAGTACGTTTACTATTAAGGAGCGGAACCGTCGTGCTAACGTCTTCCTAATTATACTCGGTCCGTACGGTAGCAATATTAAGGATGTTATCGATGTAATAGGTAAGCCGCTAGCTAAGCTCGATGTAGGTATAGAGATCGAGATTAGTAGCGAGAAGGTAATGTTATATATAATAACGATAATATTTATTAGTAATATGCCCTAGTAGTAGTCTAACTCCGGTATACTAAGCTAGAATGTAAAGTTCGGCTATCGATTCTATGTCTACCTACGCGAGGAGTAGCGTAAGGTTAAGAACTTAGATCTTATTAGCTACGGGCGATTCCATTACGACGTTATGCGCTTACGTCGCTATATAGAGACAATTACTACCGATAACCTACGTACTACGTTTACCCGAGAGAAAGATAAGAGTATAAATCCCGAGCGAATCCCTCTCGAGCGAATTACTCCCGTACTCGACATTATCCTAATACGCCTATCTAATCTACCGCACTCGGAAGGCTAGGGAATTACTAATCTCTTATACGCTCTCTTTCTCGATATAATACTAACTATCGTAGCTAAGGTAGAGTATATAAAGGTCCTTCGTAACTTTCCTTTCCCGCCTAGCTACGGTAGACTATAATCGCCTACATATTATCTAGGCTTATACACTCTATCCAACTACATCGAGTAGTTATAAATCGCACTAATTCTTATGCGAATTTAGCTTAAGGACAAGTACCTCTACTAAACTTTCGCTACCGCGCTAGTAAAGGAGATAGAGGAGATCTTATTTGCGATGCTCTAAGATAACACATTACACGCTATAGTTAGTAGTGTTATACTAGTATCGTATTTAGTAACATTAGGATTTACGCGGGTAGCTAAATCTAATACTCTATTAATAGCTACTAGCCTAACGGTAGAAGAACGCTAGGAAGCGGCTAGCACTATCTTTATAGGTCGAAGCATGTTTTAGTATCTATACGAAGCTACGGCCGTATTATCCGAGAATAACCTACGTAGTAGAGCGGGATCTCGTGCTAGATCTCGCCCTAGATCTCGTGCTAGATCTCGTGCTAGATCTCGTACTAGATCTCGTACTAGATCTCGTAGCAACTCCCCGCATAGTAAGCGCTAGCATATAGGACCGCGTAATGCTAATATAGAAGAGGAGGATCCGGAAGATAGCGGTTATGCTAACGATTAGGATAACGACCCTAACAACCGTCCTAAGGGACCTCGTCCTACTAAGAAGGCGAAGTAGTAGCGCAAGGATTAAGGCCGCGCCGTTGTCTACACTAGTTTTCATTATAAGGAGATCTATAAGGAGTATAGTCTAGCTAGCAACTATAATGTCCTAATCGGAGAGGCCTAGCATAAGTAAGTATGTTTCCTAGCGCTTCGAGTAGTATACTAACAATAGTGTTAGGGAAATGAAGGCTCTTATCCTTTAGACTAATAAGTAGAACCTATAGAAGGACCTTATTAACCGGCTAAACCTCTAGATGTCTACTCGCTTTACATTATAAGACGGCTTCGCGGAGGAGGATGCGTCCGCTACTAAGTAATTTAAGAATCTCGATGCCGCTATGCCTAGTATTTTCGATAGTCTACTTCCGCGATTAGAGCGTGCTACACTACTACCGGATAAGGACGATAGTTAGCTTACGAGCCGGATTATAAGCTAGTATACGTTCATAGAGTCCGAGAACTAGATAGATGTTAAGGGCAAGGGAAAGATTAATAGTAACAACATTAAGGCGAATTTCCCTAGCCTACCTATACGCGCTAAGTAGCCTATGCTAGATTAGTTTACGAATAGGATTATAGATGCGTAAGTTATAGTCTAAGAGTATCTATATAGCTATACTAATAATGTCTAGTCCCGTAGGTTCGACGTTAACTATTAGCGAGGCCGGAATATTAGCCGCCCATTTAAGTCGTCTCCGATTAAATACTTTAAGATAGTGTTATACTACGATAAGTAGGTTAGCAATTATTTCTCTTATGTTTAGATCTAACCTTAATAGGACTCTCGAGCGCCGCATTACCCTATACCTAGGCGATTTCATTTACTACCGAGACAAGACCCTAGCTCGAGTCGACTAAATCCTCTCTATCGAGCTATCCGCTACGGGCGAGAACCGATGCCTTTTAGTCTTAACCCCGAACGATGGTACTAAGTCTACCGATCTATTACTCTTCCTACTAATTCGTAAGCTAGCCGATCGCTAAATCGTTATCGGTTTACTAGGTGTCTAGGGTAGGGCACGTTAGGTAATTCTAGTAGAGTATAACGAGAATATAGAGATGTTAATAGGACTGTCTATACTTAAGGTACCGGCTAGATAGTAGTTACTAGACGTTACTTAGAAGGTTAGCTTCATGTAGTAGGCTAGGCAACGGTTACTATAGTGCTAGTATACGAAAAGGTAGTAGAAGTCGCTCCGGGCGTAATCTAGAAGCGTAAAGCGGGCGAGCGCGCGGGTGTATTCGCAACCTAAAGGGAGCGTTAGCAATGAATCTAAACAGTTGTCGGGTATATAGAAGTACATAGTATAGATAAGTAATGTAATATACTACCCGTATCGCTAGTGCCGGTGCCGTAGGAGGGTAGGGGTAGATAGTACGGTATACGGCTTCTTCCGCTTACTAAGGAATCTATACTATAACCCTTCTATAACCGTCTTATAACTAGATTACGACTAGGCAATTACTATAATGCGACTACCTTACTACGGTTTTAATGTTATAACGCCGCTTAAGTTATACGCTACATATTAAGTACGTTTTAAAATATAAACGAGCCTATAAAGACTCGTATTATCTATATAGCGTGTTCGATAAGTAACGGTAGAACATATAATACGAGTTTAAATCTTTACGTAGCTTTAGAGCTATAATATTTCTACTCCTATAGCCGCATGTAATATATTCGAATTCTACGGTATATATTACGAGTCTTAAATTTAGCGTAGCTTTAAAAATATAATAGTTCTACTCTTATAGGATACTAACGAAGTGTAATAAGATACGTAGCTTCTAGATAATACGTTAAGAAAGATTAACGCTCTCTAGATTCTACGAGTCTAAGTATCTACGTAAATATAGTCGAAGCGTAAGACTTATAGACAACGTAACGCTATCGAGATAGGTTCTAAAAATAGCAACGTATAGTTATCTATACGCTTCTACTAGTAGATACGCATATTTGTTACACCGTGACTTCCGATTAACTAAGACTTTAGGGATTCATGAAAACTACGAGAAGGCACGTATTAAGACGGCTAGGCAACGACTTTCTTCACCCCGGACTTCCTCTAATGTTGATGCTTCTGCTTTACAAGGAAGAATGCTCCGCTTTCCGAACAAGGTAACAAACTCTCCAGGATCAGGCTGGACCAGGATATTAAGGAGAGATGACTTCATACGGTACTAATAGTGCTCTAGAGACGCTTCATAAATGCATTATGCGACTGCTCACTGTCAGCACAAACATCCAAAATGACGAGAGCAATCTCGCTGCTTCTGCTTGCGCTGGCCGCAAACAGTGCCGCAGAGCGGCAAGCTTCAGACCCAAGTGAGGTTGGACTTCATGTGATATGGTCGTACCCCGGTCCCAAGGTCCCTCAGGAATTGACAGATGCCGTCAAAGCTGGCAAAGTCGGCGGCGTGATATTCTACGACGAAAACATAAAAAACGCACAAGACTTTCCTGGCCAAGTCAAAGCACTTCAAGAAGCTTATCAGCAATCATCCGAATATCAAGGCTTTCCACTTCTCATGGTGACCGATCAAGAAGGCGGAATCGTCAATCGCTTCCCTGGAGGGCCCGATTCAGCGAAAGTCGTTGGACAGGCCAGTGATCCTGCTGCAGCTGGCGCCGCAGCTGGGGCTACTGTCGCCAAGATATTCGCTGCGAACAATATCAATGCTGATCTGGCTCCTGTGCTGGATGTCACTAGCCAAGCAGGAGACTTTACAGATAAAGAGCAGCGTTCGTTCGGATCTAATCCAGATCTCGTCGCGAAAGCAGCAGGGCCTTGGATCACAGCTCTCCAGTCAGCCGGATATCCTGCGACAGCGAAGCATTTCCCTGGACTAGGAACCGCCGCGGCAGACGCAAATACTGACTTGAAGCCTGTCGTTCTCACAGTCTCCGCAGATGAGCTTCGGAGGATCGACATGAAGCCATACGAGACCGCCATTGCCAATAAGATCTCCATGGTTATGGCTTCGTGGGCTATCTACCCGGCGCTGGACGACAAGAATCCTGCCGGCTTGAGTCGAACTATTGTCCAGCAGGAGTTGCGTCAACGACTTGGATTTAAAGGCGTCACTATTACCGATGCGCTGGAAGCAGGAAGTCTTAAAGCATTTGGAAGCACTGGAGAACTTGCCGTGAAGGCTACTAAAGCTGGTATGGATATCCTTCTCGCGAGCGTCCGTGATGTGAAGCAAGGCAACGACACATACAGCGCTGTTCTTGAGGCTTTGACGAAAGGCACAATCGATCGAGGAGAGTTTAAAGAAAGTACTGACAGGATTGTTCGGATGCGGAGTTCACTGAGAGGGTGAGTGAGAATCATTGCTGAGCATTCAATGAGAGATCTTGTCCAAGTCTGCGTACACTCCCCCAAACCCTGACCAGACGGTATATGTATACATTATTAAATCAACAGTTGTTGTCAATCATCAGCAGGAACCTCTCGAGATTTGTCTTCGTACATGCGACATCGTTCAGGAGGTCATGTCGTGGAACTTCGAAGTGCTCTCGCTGTCGGGAATAATGCTTCCAAGATCGCCTGGCACAATCCGACTTGCCAAGTTCTCACCCTTCCAAGCATTGAATCTAGCCATGAGGGAAGTGCCCTTGAGAAGTTCATGCACGACCTCAGGCTTGTCTCGACCATTCTTTGCGTCCAGAGTCACCGCTACGGCCGCGGACGTGGTGTCTCGTTTCAAACCAAGAGGAAGACCATTCTTGACTTCCAGACTCTGCGTTAAGACCTCAGGCTTGTCTCGACCATTGTTTGCGTCCAGAGTCGCAGCTACGGCCTCGGACATGGTGTCTCGTTTCAAACCAAGAGGAAGTCCATTCTTGACTTCCAGAATCTCCTTTACGGCCTCGGGCGTGACGTCTCGTTTCAAACCAAGAAGAAGCCCATTCTTAACGTCCAGACCCTCCGTTAAGACCTCAGGCTCGTCGGCTCGACCATTCTTGACTTCCAGACTCTGCGTCAAGATCTCCGGCGTGATGTCTCGTTTCAATCCAAGAAGAAGCCCATTCTTAACGTCCAGACCCTCCGTTAAGACCTCAGGCTCGTCGGCTCGACCATTCTTGACATCCAGACTCTGCGTCAAGATCTCAGGCGTGATGTCTCGTTTCAAACCAAGAGGAAGTCCATTCTTAGCTTCCAGAATCTCCGTCACGGCCTCAGGCGTGAGCTCACGTTCACCGAGTGTCTTGGCCTGGGTGAGACTTTGGGCAAGGCTCTCAAGACCCTCGAGTGGTGATGGGTCCTCGTAGATCGGTAGAGCGATAACAGTGGCGGACAAGGCCAGGATGGCACTGAAGGAGAATTGCATGTTTGCGAAAGTTGTTCCGGTGTCCGGATGGAAATGAAGACCCAAGAAGAAGAAGAAGAAAAAGAGTGGCTTTTTTGAATCTGGTTCATCGTTAATCTTGGTTCCAAAATGTCTTACAGGGCAGTCAAAGTCATACCGTTTGGAAAGTGAAGGAGACAGTGCTGGACGGAAGAACGGATGATGAAGGATTCCTACCAGCAGAAACGACATCTCTTATATAACCAGATGCCATCCTGCTATTTGTCGTGTAAACATGGCGTGCGTGTTATTATTGCAGCTTCATCGTTATCAAACTGCTTCCAAAAGCATCGAACGTTGGAGAGTCAGAATAGGCGTTTGCTTAGATCTGAGTCGGAACAAGATGTACGGTCGTGCAACGTTCAAGCTGCACTTCTTAGCCTGAAGCTTTGAATGACATAAGCTTTAGATGCGATGTCAGGCGTGAGAAATATCTTTCCTCTGACAAGGTCAATAATGAAGCTGTTCCCGTACTAGCGATCTGATGAGCACAGAGCCACAGCATACGGTTGAGTGTCGTAAGGCACCGTGAGAGGAAATGTCTTTATCTCTACGTATAGGCGAAAAGACCAGATCCCAATAGCAGATGTTGTTACAGAGGATATTATGCATACAGGAAGCCGCTTTCTAGCGCTTCCTTCCCGTCTACTTAATTGAGGCAGATCTTCTACAATTTACGTTAAAGTCCATCCATAGCACGTAACAGACGTTTAGGAGAAGTTAGAACGAATCGCAGTCTGGTCTCCGGTCGGCTTCCTGTATGCATAATACCCTCTAGAAGAATTACGATTGGCCGAAACTGCAAACGATGGAAAGATCATCCCAATTTCATGCTTTTTTAGACTTCCAGCCTTCTGTCGATCATCCATGTTCTGGACGAGCACCCGTTAGATCCCTCACGACATGAAACCAATATCAAGCCAAAGACGTTGCGTTTACCGGAAAAGGGGAAGGAACTTCACAACGTTCCCCAGTTCATGAATCATGATGAACTTGAAGCCGCCAATCCATGAAGCGACGGGCCTGGATCCAGAGACAGCGACAGAAGACGAAACGATGAAGTGGTCGCGAGCAGAAAGTGTCGATGTCGATATCGAAAACCGCCTCCTAGAAAGAACCCACACAGCGACAGCGAGAAAAAAAATCTCATCAATCGCCATCTACACCCTCCTCATCTCCATCATCCTCCTCCAAACAATCCTCATAATCCACTTACGAACCGACCTCGCCAAACGACCCCCCAAAACCACAATCTTCGGCCTCAAAACGCTTCGAAACGTGCCTCGCACCAGCGGTCTCCAGAACAAATTCTGGCCAGGAGGAGACAGAGACAAAGATCTCGAAGCAGCGAACAGAGCCTGGGAAGCGATAAATTCCGGCCACGGCGCTGTGGTCGTGACGCCGGAGTTCAAAGCGCAGCATGCACTGCCAGACTCGATCCGACATCCTTTTCGTCAGGATGTGTATGCTTATGCGCTAGAGGCGTATCATTGCATACATTGTCTGCAAGTTCTGCGCAAGGATTTCCTGCTTGTGCGGGAAGGCAGGAGTGCGATGAGGCCGTTGGAGCATGCGATGCATTGCTTTGATGCGTTGCGGCAGAGCGTCATGTGTCAGGCTAGTGATGAGCTTCTGGGGATTACTGGGCGTGGGCATGCGGGTGGCTTTAATCAAACTAGAATGTGTCGGGATTGGGATGAGTTGCGGGATTTGGCGACGGAGAAGACGGCTTGTTATTGGGATGACGAGCTGCCGCCTGAGAAAGAGGATATGAGATGGGCCATGTGTGATGGAGGGTATGACGGCTTACCTATAGGTGGCATTCTGGAATGAGGAGCTTGGGGGTGTTGCATATAAGAAGGACAGAACTTATCCGGTCACGCCTGCGTATTTCTGAGTACTAACAGATCTAGGTAGAGCATGCACAAATCTGAAGGCTACTTTCGAACCCGACTACACCTTTATATAGAAAGCAGATATTTCCATGCGAAAGAGAGCATTCTGTTACCTCTATTTCTTTACTAAAATTTCTATGTCTATGTGTCGCGTTATGTCAAAAATCCAGCTCGAAGGACTTACTAGAGAAATTCAGCTTTACTTGCGCTGACTAATACTTTGATAAGGGAAGAGTGGATCCGATCTGTCCTCCTTATATGCATAACTAGCTTGGGGATGTCTCTTCTGCCTAATGAGTGGAGCTGTGTTTGAATTCTGTTGCTAATCTTCTGCCGTCACTGTCACCGAGCTTCATGCTCTAGACCTTCGCAAATAACTTCCTGTTCCTCGAGAACCTTGCGCAACCAATGAATATGGCACCGAGAATCAGCATTGCACCGGCAAAGCCAGACAACGCAAGATATCCCTTCTCCACAAGCTCGCCTGCAATTGGTGTTCCAAATAATCCAGTCAGCGATACTGACGCCATTGTGACACCGAGGGCAAGGCCTCTGGTGCTCTCATCGGCCAGAGTCGTAGCGCATGCAAGCTGAAGACTCATGATCGCGCCGGATGTGAAGCCACAAGCAACAGACCACACAATCAGGCCTGCAACACTGGTAGCCTTCGTCCAGCAGAAGACCACGATGGCGGAGAAGAAAGCCGAGGAGGTCAGGATGTTGAAGTGGCCGAACTTGTCCGCGAAAATGCCAGGCAGGATCCGTCCGAACAGCGAAGCGCCGTTCAGGATCGATACGAGGTAGAAGGCCAGATTCTCGGAGAAGCCTAGATGGGTGGCGTAGACGGACACATAGAATAAGGGTGCAAAGAAGCCAAAGTATGCTATGGCTAGGCCTAGGCACATGAATATGAAAGCCGGCTGTTTCAGCTTGGAGAAGTCCTTGTTCGGCTTGACCTTTTCTTCGCTGGTCCTTCCAGCATCGGATTCGCCTTCCGGTTTCTTCGGTCTTCGAAGACAAAGAAGCGCCAGAGCCAGCAGGGGAATCAAAACGAAGCCTACGATACGCATCGACCAGCCAAAGCTAATCCCATCATGATTGAGCAGCTGGTCCAGCGCAACGGGCCAAACCACGCCTCCTAGTGAAGAGCCTCCGATAGAGACGCCTTGAGCAAGACCTCGGTTCCGAATAAAGTACTGAGGTACTATGGTCGAGGTGGAGATGGCGACGAAGGACATGCCGATCGGAAGGAGGACTCCTTGGGCCAAGAAGAACTGGTAGTACTCTCTGCAAAGCGACACCATGAAGATGGCAGACACGTCAACAATTGAGCCACATAGGATGGGTATTGTGGGACCGAGGCGGTCGGCTATGATGCCTGCAGGCGCTGCAGCTCCAAAGAGCATGAAAGTCGAGAAAGAGCCAATCCATGAGATCTGGAAGTTCGAGTATGTTGGCAAGTAGTGTGCGGTGTAGTACTGCTGGAAAACGCCGTACGCGTTCAGGAAGCCGATAGTACAGAAGTATGCTAGAGCACTGCCAGCTAAAGCGAGGATAGAGCGCGTGCTGTCAGACGGGTCAGCGCCCCATATGTTTCCAACGTGCATGACGAGCCATCTTACTGCCATTCTGAAGGAGACGATTCCGGTTCATTGTTCTGTTGCTCTGTCTGCCTGTCTTGGCGTGAGGCATCTGGATCTGCCGCTGTAGAGACATCGTGCTTGTCGTTATCGTTCATGGTGATACTTTATGCTTTGCGCGTGGTGGTTGAGTGTTCTGCAATGGAGTGCGGACTTGAAGTAGCCTTTGCTGTAGACGGATGCTCCATGGCTTCACCCACACGTCCGTGGACCGCCCGGCGCTAGAAAGAGGGCCCATGGAGATTCCGAGGCGTCTGGTATTCAGTATCATTTACAAGGCGACCATGCCAAAAAAATACCTAACCGACCCGCATATCAAGGTCGCTAAGAATCGCATCCCATTCTCGAGGATTCAACATGGGTCCAGTGTCCAGCAAGTCCTGCCACATGCCATCAAATTCGAACTCGCCATTCAGGTCCTGCATTACAGGCATCGATGAAGCGGGCCCATCTCCATCGTTTCCATTCATGGCTTGGCTAGGTCCGCCATCTGTCTGTATGGCTGATTCATTGCTTGTCAACTTCACATGATGCTTTCGGAGGACTGCCATCAGTGAGTCATGAAAGCGATGGCCCATCTGCGAAGTATGCCGGGAATCTTCCATGACTTTCAAGGCATATTTCACTTCTTCGATTTGGGCTTGATCGTCTTGTCGATTGACGCAGAGATTCATCACTAGAACCGCCGTCGCATAGAAGATGTGCTGAAGGATGCCTCCCAAGCGAAGAGCTCTGGCTCCCGTGAAAGTGGGTTCGTCCTCCATCACACGTCTTCTAGCTTCAAAGACTGCTCGCGCTGATTGTAGCCCCACCTTATGGGAGAATTCGAATTGTGGATTTTGCTTTGCCCGGACAAGGAAGGGCAGGTGCAACTTGCATCTGCGGGTGTTGATCATGAGATTGGCCATGACCGACTGCATAGAGATTTGCGGGGTGTACAGGCGCCCATACTCGCGGTGAAGCTGTTGCGTCGGAATGTCGAGGCGCAAGAATCGTGGAAGCTCATTGAGCTGTCGTTCGAACTTGGCATCGAGCGTAGCCACTGTGGAATAATCGACCGTCTCTGGCTCCAATATGTGGAAAGAGGACCATAGAGCATCTGACACCTCACGACAAGTCATTCCAAGCCTGATCCGCTGGTGGTAATATGACATGACAGTAGGCTCTTCAAGACCTCTGGAGAACTCTGCGCCTTTCATGTTGAGATCCTCCGGGTTTAAATTCCTTGGCAGCTTGACGCTCATATGGCTCGGGCTGATTGAGTACATACCCTCCTGGGGCCCGCCTATGAAGGACATCAGCCAGTCAGTGCAAGTCAGATGCCACCAGCATTTTCTTCGAACCTCGATGTCGATAAGATCAGCTTGAGTTGCAGTCGGTAGAGAGGATCCTGGAGCATCTGTCCGATGCAAGCCCAGATCTCGCGCTACTGTGATGGCGGTGGCAAGCATCAGTCTTAATCTTGATGTCAAGCCTTCCATGTGATAGTATAGAAACATGAGGATAATACACCCTTGCACCCCCTCAAGGGTGCTGGTAATGGTAGAAAACCGCATCTGTTCAGTGGCATAGAGACTCTGCTTAGCCCATACCTTGGAGGCCTTCAGAGCTGTCTCCTGATCGCCGAACAATGCCTGTCCAGATGATGAGCCGACTGTCCAGTAGAACCCAACACTCGCGCAAATGCCAAGAATCAACGTAAGTGCTCCAGGATCGACCTCATGTCCAGATTTGATTTTTCTGTAAGTATGTTCAATGCACGATCGAGCGCTGTCGATGTGCATGATATGCTGCATGGCATCAAGCTGTTCGGCATAAGCATCCAGAAAAGCCAATGCGACATCATACGTAGGCACAATGATTGTCCTTCTCTGTGAGGTAGACTTGTCAGATGAGAGTGCCTGATCAACAGACTGCGGGCTGACAATGACTCTTTCAGTGAAGTCCGGCAACACGGTGTCGACTCGAGCACCCATTGTCTCCAGCCAGGCAGAGTCCTCGTCTAACACTTCAGCTTCAGTCTGAGCTCTCGGAGTCGTGGTCTTGGAAGAGGCATGATTTTGATATACGGGTGAAGTTATAGGCGGATTACGCGGGTGCTGATATGCATCACCGTGACCGAACACAGCTTGCTCCAGTCTTTGAAGGCGTGCCTTCATCAATTGATTTTCTGCTCGAATGTCATCGTCTCCCGCGATGCTGGTCCCACCTACCGATAGCGGTCGTTCTCCTTTGAACTCACAGGCAACCTTGCGGCTCTGACAATTGGAACACGGTCTCTGGCGATCGCATTTCAATTTTTTCTGCCGACATAATTGACATGACACCGGATCTTGCCTCGGGCGGTTCTGCCGGTCTTGCGTTCTTATCGCAGGCATCTTGTTGTTCTGCGGCACAGAACCTTCACCATCCTTGCCGCGAGTGATGCTCCTGCATGCATCGAAGCTTTTGCCGAACGACTCAGTTGTGGTGTTGACGAAGACAAGTGCGGCTAAGACGAGTAATGGAGAAGGGACCGGGACAAGAAACTTGTGGCACGGGTGGGCCGAGCGAAGCCGGAGGCGAGCGGCGGGAAGTCACGCGGCAAACGTCACGTGAGCTCAAATCACGTGACACCCAATCCTATAACCTTTGATCGCGTGATAGGTCACGTGATGTTCGATCTACCCAATACTATATGCACAGGTCACGTGATGTTATATCGCGGTATCTATAGTTACGTCATTTGTTTATTTAAGATCACGTGCTCAGATCACGTGCATAGGTTACATCCACAGGTCACGTGGGGAGTACACTTTGATTTCTACCAATGAGAACGCTAGAATGGTTTTGTATGAGGAACTCTCTAGACTGAACCCCCGGCGAACACTCTACGCATAGTACCTGCCATGCCACCTACCACCTGCTACCTACTACATACCTTCCACCCACCTACGCGCTAAGCCTGGTTGTTATCCACCGCTCGCCGGATGTTTCTAGGCCGTAGTTGGAGGTCCGAGGAGCTTGGGATAAAGCAAAGAGGACCATATTAACCGGTAGCCACACGAGTCGTCTTCCGAAGCACCTATTTGCCAGTTCTATCAACTTTCTCAGAGTCTACAATCCTTTCCAAACAAGTGACTTGGCCACCTCCAGATCAGCCTCCAACGGGGTGCTTGCACTAGAGTTGCCAACGAGAATCTTGTACTGTCCTTTCTCCGACACCCACGCATCCTTCCCTTCATGGTAGAAGCTCGTAGCATACTTCCTGGACAGCTTAGTCTCTGCTTTCTTGCTTTCGCCAGCTTTCAAGAACACCTTGGTGAAGCCCTTCAGCTCCTTCTTCGGTCTGTTGATACTAGGCGACTGGGGGGCCACATATACCTGCACAACTTCAGCGCCATCAACCATGCCGGTATTTGCCACATTGACAGATACGACGACATCATCGGAATCTGGTGCTGAGGAGACCTGGATTGACGAAAGGTCGAAGGTGGTATACGACAAGCCGTGGCCGAATGGGAAGAGCACTTCTTTCTTGGTCTTTTCGTAGAATCGGTAGCCAATGTAGACATCTTCGCCGTAGAACACTCTGTTGTCGTCAGATGTGTAGTTGAGGAAGGCTGGGTTGTCTTCGTTGCGCTTCGGGAAGCTCAAGCTGAGTTTGCCGGACGGGTTGACGTCGCCGAAGAGTACGTCTGCAACGGCATTGCCAATCTCGTTACCTCCATACCAAGCTTGGACGATAGCAGCAGCTTTGTCTGCCCATGGCATTGTGACTGGTGTTCCAGAGTGTACGACGACAGCAGTGTTTGGGTTTGCAGCGATGACGGCGGCGATCAACTCATCATTGCCCGGAGGTAGGTCCATGTGCTCTCGATCGTAGCCCTCGGACTCCCAATCAGAATTCAGTCCTGCAACTACGACGACCTGATCGACCTTCTTGGCCAAGCTGACAGCGCGTTCCAGCTCGACCTCCATGTCGACCTTGCGATGTAAGCCAAGTCGTATGCCGCCAGCACCGAAAGCAGTCACGCCCTCTTTCTTGTACGTGAGGGTAGGCATGCTTCCGAATTCGATGTGAACATTGTAAGTTTTCCCAGCTTCGAGCCGAATGCCGCCAATCTCCTCTCGAGTTCCAGCACCGAAGAAAGAGTCACCAGGTCGCTGCTTCGTGAGGTTGTCGACGACTTCTTTGCCATCTACAAACACCTTCGCGGTACCTGCGACTGAGCAGCTGAACTCGTACTCTGCTGTCTCCTCTGGCGTGAATGTGCCGTCGATGTCAGCGTAGAATAGATGCGAGTTCAATTGAGGATTCTTGTAGTCGAAGAGGAACGCATTCGTGTCCTTGATGAGAAGCTCATCAATAGCCCGTCGTTCGGCTTGTGATGGTGGCTCAAGAAAGATCTTCATGATCAATCCGTTGCGGCCATCACTCGTCTTTGCGACTCGAGATAGCAACGGAAGTCGCTTCCAGCCAGGAGCTCCAAGTTCATATTGCACATCCTTGGCCTTGACCTTGATGCCATCAAGAGGACTGACGGTGTAATACGGAAGCAGAGATGCGGATCCACCTCCGCAGTAAGCAGCAACAGCGGCGTTCGGTCCAATGACGGCGGTGGTCTTCTCCTTCTTGAATGGAAGTATTGAGCCCTCGTTCTTTGTCAAGACTAGACTCTGAGCAGCGATCGATCTGAGAAGAGAAGCTGTCTCGGGCGAGTCAATAGTTCTCTCCTCCGCGTTCTCTTCAATCTGTAGAGGTAGGAGTTTCTTGATCAGCTTCAGCACTTCGGTCACTCTAGCATCAAGATGATGTTGCAGAAGCTTGCCGCATCGCATAGCAAGGTCGACCTGCTGTCCTCGCAATGACGGTGGGCCTGGCATTTCCAGATCCAGACCTGCTTTGATGGATTCCGTAGTCGAATACACGCCGAACCAGTCAGACATGACAAGACCGTCAAAGCCCCATTCGTCTCTAAGGATCTTCTGGAGAAGCTTAGGGTTCTCGCTGGCGTGAAGTCCATTGACCAGATTATAAGAAGTCATGTATGACCATGGTTTAGCGTCTCGTTGTGCAATCTGAAACGGAAGCAGGTAGACTTCTCTAAGCGCTCTTTCCGATAAGATACTATTGCTCGACATTCGTTTGTCTTCCAGGTCGTTGCATACAAAGTGCTTGAGCGTGGCAGAGACGCCCGTCGATTGAATGCCGCTTACTGATGCAGCAGCTAAATTACCGGCCAGCACAGGATCTTCTGAATATGATTCGAATCCGCGACCGCCAAGCGGCGAGCGTTGCATGTTTACAGTCGGTCCCAGTAGGACAGAAGCACCTTTGGCGATTGCTTCACGGCCCATGAGCTCGCCACCTTTCCGGAGGAGGTCGACATCCCAGGTTGCTCCAAGAGCAGTGCCTTACCAGAGTAAGCAGGACTTCTTCCAGATCTGGATGTAGCTGAGACTTACCGCAAGGTAGGCAAGCAGCAGGAACACCGTTGAAGAATTTGGTACCACGAACGCCATTGGGTCCATCTGAAGTTCGAATTGCCGGTATGCCGAGTCGAGGAACGCCTGCCAAATGCCAGAAGTCGGTACCAGATACCAATGAGATCTTCTCTCCGATTGTGAGCTGTTGCAAAGTCTCCTGGACATCGAAGTCTTTGTATTTGGAAGCCATCTTCTGTGTAAGCTGTGTGCGAAAAAGAGGCTAAGGTGAAAGGGTTAGGAGGTCAGAAGTGTGGAAGACAGGAGAGGTCGTGGAGGTACGAAAGGTGGAAGTCTATCTTTCAGCGTGAGAACTGCCTAATAAAGCCAAGTGAAGGCCTCCGTCCCATAGACTACAGAGACCCACAAACACGATCACGTGGCTGCGTTTGGACAGCGCTGGCTGCAGGGTCACAGCGTCTGCGTGCTGCCAAAGCTGTCAGAGCATTGGCTCACCAGGACGGCATTGCTTGCTATGTCGAGCTTGGGGTCGAAGATGGTGAGTTGTTGGCCTTGCAAGGTGGAGGCGGAGGCGTTGAAAGCAGCGGATGGGAGGCCCGTCTTCCGCAAGGCGGGTCCGGGAGCTCTTCGGCATATCTTGAACCGAATACTCTACACTACGCCGTTCGCTATGCTATGCTACACATCTCAGCGTCTTGCTTTGCGCGAGCTTAATAGAACAAAAAAGGGTATATAACTCCTGCTGTATTCTACCATCTCCAACCCCGTCTCAAGTTCGTCTTCCGGAACGGGAAACTGTCGAGTTGAGATGCCACTCTATCACCAAGAAACGACCTCAGAGCTTGGCTTTTGGTCCGTTCCCATTAGCAGCAGTAGCGCTAGCTTCCTTGTTGAGCTCTACTCTGCCACTACCTTGTCCTTCGCCGAAAAAGATGACTTGCACAGTCAGATCGTCTCGATATCGTCTGCTGTAAGGACTGGGTAAAGTGAGCAGTGCACTCAGCATATCCTTGTCCTTACCACCAAGCGCATTTCTAACGAGATGCGTAGCTGCGTTTTTGTCTTCTGTGACGAAACGCTGGTCTTTGCCAGAGGGTACACCCCACTGCTGCTGTCTGATTGGAGCTCTCTGGCCCGAACCATCACCTTGATCGTGGTGCTCGATCGGTAATGAGGAAGCCTTCTGACTGCCGTTGAACCACGATGTGAGCCACCCGGTAGAGCTAGCTTTGGAATCCGAGGCCTGCTTCTCGAGCCACTGACCGACAAGGCCGACCACCTCTTCGTTTGTAAGCATTTCCCACAGGCCATCCGTGGCCATTACTACGAAGTCACCATTCGCAGGCTCAATTTGTGTTCGAGTAACGACTGGTTCAGCAGTGACGTAAGGTGGTGTTTTCAGGTACTTGCTTGGGTTCCGACCAAAGAAGTTCTTCTTCATCTTTTCCTGTGTTTCAGCGCTCCATTTGTAGATGGCGTCTCCAAAAGCTCTGCTTGGCTCAAGACCTCCAAGGATACGTCCATTCATGGTGACGTGTGGCTCGCCAGGATGTTCTGCTCGCAGCCGGGCCTCCTCTGAAGGCGTGCCGCCTGTTTGATCGACAGAGAGCGCTGTGGCTGTCCATTTGCCGCTGCTGCCTCTTCGACCCAAGACCGCACGACTGTCTCCAGTGCACGCTACACGAAGCTCTTTCGACCGAGAATCGTAGAACGAGAGCAGAGCGCAAGATCCGGACAGAGCTGGTGCAAGTATTTCCGCGGCCACCACTTTCGATTGTGCCTTGAGGACTTTTGCGACCGATTCGTGTACAATCTCGTGATCGAGCTTCGTGAAGCCTTTCTTGATAGCGGCATCGACTGCGTCGGCGGATGGAGTAGTCAGTTTAGGGTCCTGTAATGCAGACTTGTACGTGGAGTTCAGCTCCCGTGCAACGTAGGACACGAGTGTTTGTCGCAACTTTGCGGAGGTCGTCCAACCAGAGTGGCCATCGAACACGCCCCAAAACATCCAGTCGGAGCTCGTTTTGCCATCGCTAGCTGCTGCTGTCGTATTCGGTACTTCAACGATCTTCTCGATATGGTCGTCCTCGATCGGGTCGTTGCTGGGAATCTGTACGACATCGTACCGCACCACACCCTCCCCTCTGCCTACGAGATAGCTCTCTTCATTCGTTCTCAATTTGGCAGATGCCTGCTCCGGAGTGAGCATCTCTAGCACTTTTCTCCCAGAAAAGTCGGTCTCTTTGCTGATGGGCTGGTCTGCGGGGATTTGTGCCGTGAACAGCTGACCCTGCTCAACAATGAGCGCCTTTCTGACAGACTCTGGGACAGTCTCCGGCACAGCAGGAAGACTAGATGGATTGTGAGTCGGTGATACGGGTGTAGTTGCGGTGGAGTAACTTCGACCCTGGCCTCCGCTCAAAGCTTGCGACACGGGCGAAACATCTGGCGCAAACGCGGGTGAAGTCGACTGAGCCGTCCGCTGTTCGTAGCCGTAGTATAAAGCTGCCGCGCCGACACCCAGCGCTACAGGTATAGACACTCTCCTCGACAAGCGCATGGACGACTGTAGGGGCTGCGGAGTCCGAGAGGCTATGGTCCGCTGGAAGATGGCATTGTGAGGTCCGTTGATGCGTAGTTTCTTGAGTGCTTGACGGGGCGATGGGCGTCTGAATGTGCGCAGGTTCTGGATGACCGCGCGGCGCATGTCAGTGTCCTACCGCAGGCACCGCGGGAGTGGCATGTGAAAGCAGATGAGTGAGGGAGGGAGTGGATGTGACTTTCTTGTGTTTCTTTTGCGCATCCGGGTTCAGCAAGAGCAAGGAAGAAGCGTCACCGCGTGGATGCTGGGTTCAGTTGATCGGCAGGCTGAAAATGGTTAGCGTATTTCTTGGCAAGCACAGCAATTCTGGCATCCGCGAACTTCAACGATTTGGCTGTGTAGCGACGACGTCGACAAGAAGAAATTCTCCCCCACCCAACGATCGCTCCTTCCTCCTCCCGCCGCAACGATGTCGAGCAAGACCAAGAGCCAGAAGCCAGCCGGCAAGACCGGTGGCCGTTCCGCCATCGAGGATGTTGTCGCCCGCGAATACACCATCCACCTGCACAAGAGAGTACGTTCAGTTTGATGAAGTCCACGGATGGTGCGGTGTCTGAGATATGGCATCGCGCATCGGGCGGAAGACTGAAGCCAAGAGCATACATATTGACATTGGGATAAGGTCCACGGCGCTACCTTCAAGAAGCGTGCTCCACGTGCCATCAAGGAGATCCGTGACTTTGCGACCAAGGCTATGGTAGGATACAATCCCTCACATAATGACAACCTCTGATACTAACATCGTCACCAGGGCACCTCCGACGTCCGTCTCGACCCACAATTGAACAAGAAGGTGTGGGAGTCTGGCATCAAGGGCGTCCCATTCCGCCTCCGTGTCCGCATCAGCCGTAAGCGTAACGACGAGGAGGGCGCTAAGGAGAAGCTCTACTCCTACGTCCAGGCCGTCAACGTCAAGAACCCCAAGGGTCTTCACACCACCGTAGTTGAGGACCAGCAATAGATGCGGTAGCTTGCTGGGTTGGGAAAAGTGACTCGATGATGCATCAACTAGCCAGGCGTCCGGGGCGTTATAGCAAGCCGTGGATGGGCTATGAGGCGCAGGAAAAGCGCATGATTTAGAGGGTGCTCCATGAAAGTACGTCTTTATGCCAGCCGAGAACACTTTTCTCATGCTACACTCCAGTCTCATACCTTCCACCTTGTGCGTCTTTCACTTGTAAAATTTTCCAGGAGTGAAGGAGACGATGAGGTGTCTCACATGCTGTGCACGGATCATGCACATCTCAAGTGATGATCCCATAGCAACATGAACCAAGCCCTCACCGCAAATCTCAACACTCGACTCGAAATAAACGTCCGAAGACATCGATCGCTTCAAAGTCTCCTTGCGATCCATTTGAATTCCCTACAACAAGTGAGTTGGGGAGCTCCACCATCAAGTGGTAGACACACGCTACTAGAAAACGATTGAAGTTGTTGTCAAGATGCTGCAGCTTCACGGACACGGCTAGGTTACAAGGCTTCACGGCTGATCTTTCATCGCCCAAAGGTGCATAGCTATAAGTCTAACTTATGCAGTACATCCGTGGCGGGATACGGACTGTCTCCATTGTTCGCGAATTTTGATCCAGTCCCAGCAAGATAATTGTCAACGTGCCCGAAGATCCTGTGCCGAGCAGTCTTTCGTTACTGACACGCTTGGTGGAGTGCGTTCCTCTTACAACACTCTGGACTATCGTTGAAACACAGTAGACAGCTCGTTAGTGAGCGCATCACGATCAAAGTTGGTGAAGGCGAAGGCGAAGGCGAAGGATTGGAAGATCATATGCAAGCTCAGGTTTTCGTGTCGTTCTCCCATTTCTTGACGGCAATTCTGCCTTCATTGACAGAGCGGAACACTGCAAGAAATCAGGCAGGTTCGCAGGGTTCATCAACGGTGCTTACATTGTCGCTCGGAATCGTCCAAGCCCCGCATGAAGGGGTCGTCTTTGGTTGGAGCACGAGAATTCTGGGCATTGTCGGCGATTTGGAGAGCGCGTTTTTTAAAGGTCTGGAAATGGATCAGTGGGAGTCGGGAGTAGTGAGAAGACGGCGTACATCAAGCAATGTCGCAATCAGATGCTCATCGTCGAACAGCTCCAGCATACGCTCGGCCAGACGGAAGAAGTAGGTGGCGCGCTCCCGAATATCGACGGATGTAGGCTCAGCAGAAAGAGCGTGGACGACGTGCTGGTTGAGAGCGTGAGGCATGTGCAGAGATGCCAAGGAATCTGAGGATGGGCCTGCTGGCTTTGACACGGCGAGCATCTCGCCCAACCACAGTGGAAGGTCTAGTTTGCTGCCGCTCTCGATGGCAGACGCATTGTTGAGAGGCGCCAGTTGCGGCACGTCCAGCTCAAAAGTGCACGGCGCTTTTTGGGAGTCGGTGAGGATTGCATCGATGTCGTAGTAGGAAGCCATGGCAACGTGTAGAAGCAGCCAGTGATTTTGTCTATTCTACGCGAAACTCAAAGCCGCCAGAGCTCACACTGCCACAGCACAGGGATTGTCCGCCAAGACCAGCTTCTGCTTCTTTGACGACGGTGACACCAAACACTGCTGCTTTCACCTCCCCACATCTGCTGCCTCACACCGCCGCACCCGAACCCGACCTTCTAGGTGTCGTGTGATAGCTAGAGAGCTGCACCGAGCTTGTACCACCTCGTCAACATTCGCTTCGGCAGCTAGGCGACAACACCAATGACCCGCCCAGCATACAACACACCACGCTTAACACCATCATGACTGCCGAAGGCGCAGTTCACGACCGCGTGTCAGAGCTGTCGGGCCATCATGTGAATGGACATCACGACCACGACTCTCGCGCCACTTCGCCCGGCATCAGCGCCTATCGCGCCCAGCTTGGCGACGGCGACGACGATGCCGCCATTGAGCGCTTGGGCCGCACGAGGCCACGCGTGTTTCCATACACCAAGTATCTGCCCTACGAGGCCGAGTCAAGAGAGCAGAGAGAAGCAGACATGGATGAGATGATCAAGCATCTCTACGTGGCAGTTGCATCTGGAGACTTCTTACCAGGCGCTGTGCATTGGACAAAAGAGATCAGAGGTTGGATGAGCTTGAAGTTCGACCTCACCAAGCAGCAGCGTATATCGCTGGTGAAGTTATACTATGAGCTTGCCCTTGCACCTGGTCTCGAATATAGCGTGTCCGAGAGATTTGCAAGCATGTTTATGGTGCTCACCAAGCGAAAGCACTATCTGCGACCTGGCAAGGACCTAGTGCTTGACTGGCGCCCACTGTACAAGGAGCTCAAGATATTCGTGCTGCCGTCCGAGCACAGCACGCAAAATACATACAGCAGCAAGCGTAATGTGCGTACCCTCACCAAGCTCTGCACCTTTGCTCAGCTCTTCTTCGATCCCAACGAGATTCCAGCCATGTTTGAAGAATTCCTTCCATACTTCAGCATGTCCTTCTCCGAACAGGCATTTGTCGTCTTTGGCCTCTTCAACCTCATGCTCCCGACCGCAGCCCCACCCGCCGACAACGAAAAGCTCCAGCCGCAATACTACCTGCCCACCTTCTTCCACTTGTGGTCCATCGTTAATCGATCCATGATGATTGACATGCGTGTGCTCGACATCTTCTCGAGACAAGCAAGAGATTGTCTAGGAGCCGAACAAGTTCCATTTGGCCCGTGTGGTATATTCACAGAGGAGCAGTCATCCCTCATCTTCACCGCAGTACTGAGACTCCTCGAAATCCCAGTCGGCCAGGCTAGCACGCCGTACAGTCCCGCTGTGGACGCCGGCGTCGGCTCAGCTCTCTTCCTGGACCGCGACCCTCGAAAGCACCCAGTATCTCACAGCATCGCTCGGTGGATTGTCATGTCTATCTCACCAAAGTGCCTCGAAGCCGATAACGAGAAGTCCATACTTCATCAGCTCGAGGCTCTGGTCCAAGGCATCGAAACTTTCTTCCATCCTTCAAATTCGGGCGGTTGGACCAAGCCTCTTGCTCAGCTGGTGTATTACCTGGCAGACTTCTTCGTCATGCGATGGAATCGTGAGCAAAGGGGCGAGTACGAAATCCCCGAAGACCGCAAATTGAACGATGATGTGAAGCGACGTTTCGTTCTCTGCTTGCGCGATGTCGTTTTCATGGGAATATATGCCAAGAGCGGCACAGCCATGAACTACTCGCTTTCCACTCTACAAAGTCTCGCCTTCTTGGAGCCGAATCTGATCCTTCCTGGTGCACTGCAGCGTATCTATCCAGCTATGCAAGGTCTCGTTGAGGTGCACAGGACGATATCATCTATTCGAGCACTTCAGATGCTGAGCAGAATAATCGCGAGAACCAAGGGTTTCCGGTGCCATTTGACCACACTGCTCGGCCTCGCACTTCCCGGCGTGGATGCAAACGACCTTGATAAGACAATGCACAGCCTAGCCTTCATTCAGTCGGTATGCTATAATATACCATTATACGATCTCACGAAAGCGCCGAAGCGAGAAAAGAGTGAGCTTAATGGCGACTACGAAATGGTCGATCCCGACTCATCTCCCGCGGCGAGCTCTGGCACAGGCATTGCTGTGGAATGGGTGACAGCTCAAGTCGCGCGCTTTGAGGAAGCCGGGCCGTTGCTTGAGGTCGACTACTCCCAGGAGCTGAGTGATGAAGACGAAGAACTCATCCTCAAGTCCTCCACTGCCGGCTTTGCTGAGTTCCTGATCAGCTTCCTTGGCAGAGTCTTCACGCTCTTGCAAAATCTCCCAGACGCTGCGAGAGTCAAGAGCGGTAGCCCCGAGGAGAACGTTGTCAACACTCTGCCAGCCACCTTCAGCCCTCTGCTTGCCAGCCTGAGTCCTGAGCTCTATGACACTGCGTTGGAGCACATCGCGCGTTTCATCTCCAATCATGTCGTGCACCAAGCTCGCGATGCGATGGCATTCATCTGCAATGCATTGGTCAAGATCTCGCCAAAGAAGGCTCTCACCAGACTACTTCCAGAGCTCATTGCAAGCATTCGGACGGAGATCAGTGAGAACGGTGCTGGTTCGACGCGCACAACTGGAAGCGAGATCCTTCCTCGAGACCGAGCACTTGTCTGGCATGTTTCATTGCTTAGTATGTGTGTTGTCCATGTTGGCTCTGATGTGCTTGATTTCAAGGATGATCTCTACGACATTGCCAACTTCATGCAGGATACCTGCAAAGGCATACCACTGGTGCATGTATCGAATTTCGTGCATCACCTTCTCTTGAACTTGACAGTGACCTACACGATGGATTTCCGACTCTTCAACAAATCAGACCTTGAGCGCGGTCTCACCACGGCGAGTTGGAGCAAGACGGCCGACCCGTCTGATCTGGACATCCAATGGCATGTACCACAGCAGGAAGAACTAGAGTTCGCAGTCAAGGTCTTTGAAGCTCAAGGAGGGCGAGCTTTGAAGGCATTGAACGAGCTGGTGTCTGATACCGCACCAATCAAGCGAGACGGTGTGGGCAAAGACTGGTCCGATGAGATGTCGCGTAATCTCGTACTTCTGCGACTCGTCATCAGCGGCATGTCACGCCTCTTCCGCTCAGACGACGGCTCAGTCACTCCCTACGTCTTCGTCAGTCATACTCCTACCAGCACGGACGACAACGTCGAGGTTGATCCTGCTGCTTTCGAGGACTCTGATAGCGCCAATGACAGCCCCGGCGATCTCAGTGAGCCTGACGACGAAAAGGTCAAGCGCTCCTTCCAATACCCAACAGGCTACCCGCTGGAGATTGGCAGCCCGCAGTACGAGGCTGTTCATCAGATGCGCAAGACTGCTGGTGAGACGCTCCACAAAGTTCACTCATTCCTGATCAAGAATCAAGAGGATGACGTTCCTTGCTTCAACTCGCTGTACACTGCCTACAGGTCGTGGTTTGTCGACATTGGCATCGAACGTTCTGCACACGTGCTTGATCGGCTCACTCGTCTCTTGAGTGCAGACATTCACCCTTTCAAGTTCTCGGGCACGCGCAAGCAATATCCGAGGCCGCTGCTGGTGCGACGCGCCAATCTCTACCATTTCCAACGCCTGCGCTTCAACGAGCATCCCAGAGCAGCATCAGAACTCGACAAGGTCCTGTTGCTTGACTTGGCGCAGTCCAGCACTTCGGTCTACACCGATATTCGTCGCACCGCTCAATCAGCTGGCGAGCAGGCCATGAAGAGCATTGTCGGGGCAAAGCCTTTGATCATACCACCTCTTCTTGACGCCCTCGAGCAGGCGTTGAAGAAGAATGACCACCCGCGTATCAAAGGTGCCGTCTTCACTCTGCTATTTGGCAGCCTGGCGAAGCCGATCGGTCGTAATTGGAAGTTTGCGCCACGAATGATCCGGCTCTTCATTCAGGTATCGGAAGCCGACAGGCCTAGCATTCAAAAGCTGGTTGGTCAGTCCAGCTTCACCATCCAAGACATGACCAAAGCCATGGACCGAATGGTCATTCTGGATGAGAATACTCTGAACGGTATTTGGCCCGATGAAGCCTTGCTGCCAACGAGGACCATTGCTCGGACGATGGAAGATGCTCAAGCGCTCATTCCACCAAAACGAGATAAAATTAAAAAGCGACGTGCAGTGGTCGAACAACGCAAAGCAGAACTGGCGGTAGAGCTCATCGAGAGTGTCAAGAACAGTCACTGGAAGAAGGCAAGTAGGACGGCGGTAATGGCAATTGGATTGGATTACCGCTTCGAGACTATTGCTTCGGAAGGCATGCTGGATCTTGTGGTCAAGGGCGTGATTGATCCTCACCCTTCACTGCGAAGTCTGTATTCAACATCGCTCAATGCCATCTTCAGCTTGGCCCAGACGAGAGCGCTGGTTGGGCACAAGTACGAGAATTACCTGCTTGACCAGCAGCGCGATCCTGACGAAGTGTCCGTTCCCACCGCCCGCGATGACTCAGCCTGGACTCAAAGATACCTTGAATCTTTTGCTAAGCCAGAAGCCGAAGCCTATATCGACGCTGACTACCCTGGATGGCTTGTTTGGCAAAAGACCATGCGTGGTTTCCATACCGGTCCAAGCCAATTGCAGTATGATGAGACTGAGCAGAAGGTCCGCAAGAAGATGGGCTCCCACATCGATCGCAACTGGCTGTCTACCTACTTTGGGTACATGAAGCAGGAACCTCGAGAAAATGCAGATCGGTTCCGCATGTCCAGTTCCATGATTGTTGCATATGCGATGGACCTCATGGCCGACGGCCTGACACCTGCTACATTCGAGGATTTCAAAGACCTCACTCAAGCCGTCTATGGCGATGGGTCAGACAAGCACCAACACCGAGCAATCGCCGAGATCATGGGGGCCATGCTTTCCAGCTCTGAGGACTTCGAGCATGAGCTCAGGACACAGATTTGGGATTTTGCGTTCCCAATTGTGAGACGGATCTTCAGCGAGGGCCTGACTCCAGAGAACACGTCCTACTGGTCTACCTTTGTGACCTTGATCGTCGGTGGAAAAGATCCTCGTCGAGCATGGCCTTTGGTCGACTGGCTTGCAGGCTTTAGACTGGACATGGATGCTAACACGGCCTTCAAAGAAAGCTCAAAGATCTCTTTGCTGCAGCTGGTCATTGGGGCAGTAGGATGGCACTTCCAGTTGCACCGTCCAGTGGTCGAGAACTTCTTGGAGCATCTCAATCACCCATACAAAGCTGTGAGAGAAGTGATGGGCAACACCTTGGCTACCATTTTCCGCACACGATATCACGAGTCATACAAGGATGTGCCACAACTATTGGAGACGCAGCGCAATGCGTCCTCTGTCGGCACGAGACCCTATCAGCCAACCGAAGAATACACAGCCATCGTCAAGAATACATTTGAACGCCTTGAGAAGTGGCGTCAAGAACGCCCCGTCGGTACACAACAGCCAACGCCATACACGCAGGCCAGCAAAACGGTCTTGCTGTGGCTTGATGGCACTCTTGGCTCATATGACTGTACGACCATGGTGCCATTCTTTCCCGGCGAAGTCATGCAACAATTGTTGCATATGATGGACATCAAGGAAGACCCAGAGCTTCAATCTCTGGCATACCATGTCTACCGACATCTGCCGAATGTGCCTCATCGGCAGGGTGAGGACAAGGCCTTTGTTGCGTCCCTTGTCAAGATCGGCACAGAATCTACTTCGTGGCACCAGCGCTTGAGAGTACTCATCAACATGCAGATCATCTACTTCCGGAACCTCTTCCTCATGCCAGTGGAGCAAGCTGAAGCTCTCTTCCACTGCGTACGGGAGATGCTGCACGATACGCAGCTGGAGGTGCGCCTCGGTGCTGCCGCCACACTATCTGGCATGGTCCGATGCTCTCCCATCGACTTTCGCAACAAGAAAATCGAAGACCTCAAGTCGCACTTTGCCAATCTACTTCGCAAGAATCCGCTGCCAAAGAAGCCAAAGGGCAACCTCAGAGCAGAAGGCACCAGCACGCCTACACAAGAACAGAACAAACTCGTCCTTACTCGGCATGCTGCGGTGCTTGGACTGGGAAGCTTAGTGCAGGCGTTCCCGTACACATCTCCGCCACCCGAGTGGCTACCTGAGGTTCTGGCTACGCTTGCAGGACGTGCGGCCAGCGATCCTGGCATGGTCGGAAAGAGCGTCAAGACGGTGCTGAGCGATTTTAAGAAGACCAGGCAGGATACTTGGCACGTTGACGTCAAGGTGAGCCGAGAGCAAACAAATCATCTTGGAGCATACACTGACATTTTCGCAGGCATTCAAGCCAGAACAGCTCGAGGACCTGGAAGGTGTCCTCTGGAAGAGCTATTTCGCATGAACAATCACGAAGCACGACATGGATAGATAAGCGTATAATGAAACGACTTGATTGGTGCACATTAGTTGGTTCCGCATTTCACGAGCAAGGCTTTTCGGTTGTATAATTATTGCGTTCAAGCGGCATAAGGTGGAGGCATGGGGGCACTAGCATTTGTAGAATATATAGTCCATGGCGCAAACGTGGGCTTGAGACAAGCGATGAATGGATTGAGATGTCGTGTAAAGCAGTGCTGTTCATGTGATGATGATGTTGCCTTCTGCGGCCTGTGCTCATAACAAGGCATTCTACGCTGTGTCACTGGCCCTATGTGCTTGTCATGAGGCACTTGCTGTGGATAGCACAGAATCGCAGGCTACAAGGACTAAGTGATTGTCTTGTTGTAGCAGTGCACAAAAGCAGCAAACAACTCTCAAGTGGCAGTCATGTTGCCTTCTTTGACGACCATATCCATCCCCTAGGGTTAGGTAGGCTAGCTAGCTGCAGCACGTTTCTGTAAGGAGAACGGTTCGGTTCGTGCATGGCGTATGCGTATGCGTGCATGTCTCATTCCGTCCATTCACAGCATATGTCGAACGTGACCAGTATTCGGATGCGGCACGATCGGGGCGCAGAATTGCTTGGTTACGTTGGTGCTCATCAATTCGTTCGAATCCGTCTCCTATTTATTAGATGATATATTGTCTTCGAAAGGAATGCTGGTGAGCGAGGTGGTTCTAGTTCTATTCACTTGCCAAGCTATTCTATCTTCTTAGCGTGACCAGGTACCCCTCCCGTCCGCTAGGCAGAACTACGCGTTGCGATGCAGTACTCCTCCGATCCACCAAGAATAGAAGATGCGTATTCGAGACCCCAAACAGCACCGCAGACGCAGAATAGTGTCTACGGGAATTCCATCTATGCCAGTAGCGGTTATGTGAATCCGCCCGCGATGCCAGCAACACCACCACCACCTTACGATCCGTACTTGAACTCGTACGATTATGGCCAACAGTCGAGCAGAGCTTTCTATCTGCAGCCGTATCAGAGTCAGCAGTATTTGCCTCCTCCCCCTCCGCCGGCTGGACAAGATGCGCATAGCAGGTTGAGGAAGAAGGCTTCGGCGTGGATGTCGACGGTGGATCTGTCGCGGCCGCAGAGGAATGAAGTGTACGGACAACAACAATCGTGGCAGAGCAGCGTGAATTCTGCAGCTCCGCCTCTACCACAGCGACCTAGAGCGAGCAATGATTGTCCTTTGGTGCAGCTGGTACAGACCGTAAATCAAGGCGCCGCAATGTGTGACAGACTCGCATCTGTAGCTGCAATAGTGAGCGATGTTTTCGCCAAGATCGATGTCGACGAGGATCGTAGCGATAGCGAACTGGAGAAGATGACGAAGAACATGAGCGTGAATGATAGAAAGATTCATGACAAAGCACTGGGGAGCGGTTGGGTGGATTTCAGAAAGACATGGTTGTATGCCAACTCGCGACTACCTCCGGCAATGCTGCCTATGAAGATATATATGCCGACCTGGCAGATCATCTGCATGGCTGCCCAGGCTTCGGTAGATGTGTATCGGAGGCCAAGACGTGATGAGAAGGAGGACTACGTGCAGGCGGACTGGAGACAGGGTACGAAAGCTATGGCAATCAAGAGTAGGCAGCTTGAAGACAAGAATTTGATCGTCCTTGCTATCCGAGGAAGTAAGACGTGGAATGCGATAGATTGGCTGGTCAACTTCAATGCTGCTCCAACTGAGCCTACCGGCTTTCTGGACGACGAAGGAAATGCTTGCCATGCTGGCTTTCTCCAAATCGCTAGATCCATGATTGCGCCTGTTGCTACACGATTACGGAAGCTGCTTGAGGAGAACAATTCTCGAAATCCCCCATCTTTGATCTTGACCGGACATTCGGCTGGCGGCGCTGTTGCGTCTTTGCTGTACATGCACATGCTAGCCACCGCGCCTCGATGCGAATCAGAGCTGAACAACCTCTCTGGCTTTCTCAAACGCATCCACTGCGTCACTTTCGGCACACCCCCAGTCTCCTTACTGCCACTGCAAAACCCAACCGGCAAGCGCTACGAACGCAACGTCTTCATGCATTTCGCCAACGAGGGAGACGTAGTCGTCCGCGCAGATCGATCATACATGAGCACAATCGTACGACTAGTCGCCGCCCCATCACCCATCTGCTCAACAAAAATGTGCGCGACGGTTCGCAGGAAAGTCTCAAAGCAAGTTTTGAGTAGTTCTGGATATCGACCTGGGGATAAGTATCAGCCGCCCAGATGGGAAGTCCCCCCTGCGACGCTTTCGAATGCTGGTCGTACGATTATGTTGAGGGAGAAGCCGGGGAGTAAGAGACATGCTGTTGAGGCTGTTCAGGTTACGGATGAGGATTTAAGAGATGTGCTTTTTGGGGATCCTGAGATGCATAAGATGGAGTTGTATAAGAAGAGGATCGATGTGCTGGCTATCGCTGCTGTTACTGGGCAGGGGGTTGGATGAGGTAGGAGGGTGAGGAGGGATGGGGGAGCAAAGACCAGAAGAGATGATGCAGCAGCCAACTGCTATGCATGTGAACGGAAGTCGACGTGAGGCCGCGCAGTTGACGAAGATGCCAGAACAGACACTTGCACCGACGATGGAAGATGGAAGCATGACTTGATGTGTAATGACCATATTCGAGGAACCAGATACCCAATAGGCTAATACACGTATCATTTATTCAGCAACCCAACATTGAACACGTATAATCTCCCGCCGCACCGTTGACCCGTTTGCCGCACATCAAAAGAAAAGAGAGAGAGAGAGAGAGAGAGAGAAGAAAAAAAAGTGAATGAAACACTCCGTGCGCAAAAAAGAAAACCCCTCACTTCTGACAATAATAAAAAAAAAAGAACTCCCCTTCTACCTCCTTCTTCCCAACTCCACCACCAACAAAAAAACGCCCCCAACACTCCTCCACATCACACACCTCCGCACCAAGAACGCAACAGTCATGGACGCCCCAGACGCCGACGGCCCACCACCACCACCAGTCGACGCCGCACCAGCCCAACGTACCTCGACTCCAATCACACTCACCTTCCGCGACCACCGCGGTTTCGAACAATCGTTCAAACTCAAGACGTCGACGAAGTTGGGGAGAGCGATGGTACGTATACGAAAGAAAGAAAGAAGAAGAAGAAGAATGTGTCTAATTTGTGTTACTACAGGATGCTTTCAGCGTCAAAGTGGAGCGTGATCGCAAAGCTTTGAGGTTTTTGTTTGATGGGGAGAGGGTTTTGGATGAGAGTAGTGTTGAGGAGGTGAGTTGCATGCAAGGACTGCGTGAGATGAGATGTGAGGCTGACTTTTTCGGGTATAATAGATGGGGATGGAGGATGGGGATACGGTTGATGTTCTTGAGGAGCAGGTTGGTGGGTTTGCGTAGAGGAGTATGCTTGAAGATATTCGAAGGGAAGGATTTCCGACGAATGAGGGCTGCTTGCATTAGGATGGGTATTGGCCTGTGGGAAGGATGAAGGTGAGGCTTTCTTCGGGCTCGACGGGCTCGACGAGGCTTTTAACCAGAATTTTTCCATGAGGGCTGCTTGCATCAGAATGGATGGATGGATGGGTATTCGCCTGTGGGAAGAATGAAGGTGAGGCTTTCTTCGGGCTCGACGGGCTCGACGGGGCTTTTAACCAGAGCTTTTTCCCAAACGCAGCATAGCCAAGTCCAAACAATCCTCCATGTTCTCTTGAATTTCTGCTCCTCTCTAGTCCTTGTAGCCATAGTAGCAGTCGCTGCAGAGGATCTTGTACGAATGTTGGTCGTGCTTGCAATCCTTCAGGTGGCACCAGTTTCGGCAGAAGCCACACTCGCCGCATTCGATGAAGTTCTCGATAACTCTCTCAGTGAAGATGAGGGGGCGTTTTTCCTCCGGGAAGCTAATCCGCAGTTGATGTGACATCTTCACAGGCCTCTTGTACCGTGGGAAGTCGCCCTCTTCCCTAGTGTTGTAAAAGAAAGCCTCAGAAGCGTGCATTGCTCGCATCATGCCAGGGCAGTCTGCCATATGCTGTTCCATTCCCAAGTCTGAGCCATCCTCCAAGGACAGGACGATATAGTCTGCCAGGATATCTCGTATGGGTGAGTCTTGGGTTGAGGCTTGCCAGCAGGAAGCCAATGTAGCAGCGGGAAGCGGCTCGAATGCTGAGTGATCAAACTCGTGATTGAGCAGAAAGCACGCACCGTGCATGGCGCAGTTCTGGAGGCCTTGAAGGAGGTATTTCTCGGCAAACGTCCATGTGCGGCAGCAAAGAAGGAGATGCTCTGCTTGGATGGACAGGTCGCTATTGGTGCTGTCGAGCTCCAGGACGCCGCGGTAGAGGAAGTAGACGAACAATTCGAAGACGTCGGCGCGGTCTTCGGGTAACTCGATGGTGGCGGTGCGACCTTCCTTGAAGCGATCCCCTAATTGAAGTCAGTAAGATGCATTGTGTTGCAAGACTCGAAGCGTTTCACCTTTGAGCGCAGCCTCGAACCATGGCGAGGACTTGCTCAACAGAGCTCTTGGTACCTTGTACTCTTTCTGGTCATCATCGACGCCGACTTTGACAGTGATGAGCTCGCTGCTCAAGTCTCTGGACCAGGTGTCAGTCGTCGCCCTTCTGGCAAGGCGCCTTCCCAACACTTACTCGATCAATCTCGCCGCCGGCGACATGATGGCGAAAGCGTGTGGCAGATACGCTGGTATGGCTGAAATATGTGTTGGAGGGCGAGGTCGTGTGCGGTGTACTGTCTGAGCTTTAAAGGTGGCGAAGTTGAGTTGTGGTCCAAGCGCGACGCTAGTGATGCATAAACCCCACATAAGTTTTTGTAAGTGAAGGCACGAGGGACCCTCTTTCGGCGCCACGAATTTTCACATGCTACATATGCAGATCGTGTCCGCGCGCCTTTTCTAATCGGAAACTGGTCTTTCTTCGAAGGAAGAGACCCTCGAAACAAATGTGGAAACGCACGTGTAATAACATGCACGTTTGCATGTGATAAAGTGGAAGCTCGCTTCAGCGGAAAATGTTTTTTTTCCAGCTACTGTAGGTTGTTCTCATGTTGAATTTCGCAGAATCTCGTGCTTCATAGCGCCCCTCTGGCGATGTCTCTCAATCCAACTCGTTCCGTAGTAGACCCCAAGAATTGCCACATCATGCTCAGCATCCATCCTACTCAATAAGCACAGTTGGCACACAGCTGATCCGTGTCCAACCGGTGGCATTTGGAACACCCCGATGGATGATGACGTCGGATACGATGCCTAGTCGCGCGGAAGAAGAAGCCGCATTCCTCACAAACAGAATCGCGCTTGTTCCAACCGTATCCATAGTGCGCAATGTCGTCTTTTCCATCGTGCTGATCTCTTGGACTGACGTACAGAAGCTCAGCGAACTTAGTCGGCTTTCTGAAGCGTGGGAAATTCTTGGCGTTGGAGGTGCTGCAGAGATCATCGCGAGCCTTCCAGGATTTGTGGAGCTCCCGAATGAGTCCCTGAGTCGGCGGCATTTCGAAAGAATCGTCGCGTCCCATCCTGGCAACAATGTAGTCGGCAAGCAGTAGCCTTAAGGGCGATGCGTCGTTCGCAGCGAGCCAGCACTTTGCTACTACTTCGGGCGTAAGCGACCCTGTGTGAATGGTGTCGTCAAGTAGATGACAAATTCTGTGCATGGCGCAATTCTGGAATGGCGCGATGAAGTATTTGTCCCCGAAAACCCAAGCCTCAAACAACGTGGCGAGCTCGTTCGATCTTGTTTCGAGGTCTCTGGGATAGTCATCGAAGCACAGCTGGCCGTGGTAGGCGTAGTACAAGAACAGATCGAAGACGTCCGGCGAGTCTTCTGGAAGGCTGATCGTAGATGACTGACCCTCTTGAAAGCGGCCGTCTTTGAGAGCGTTTTCGAACCATTGTGACCCCATACGCAAGACATGTGCTGGGATGGCGTAGTGTTTGGCCCGCCCGTCACCACCGACGGAAACGGTGACGATCTGGGTATCGAGTTTGCTATCGCGGGATTTTAGCCTCATATTCTCGACGCGTGGGTTCAACAACCTACTCGATGAAGTCTGATACCGGAGACATGCTGCGCGAGTGGTGCTGATGGCAGCAGCGTTCCTGGTACAGACGTAGGTGTGTCGAAGTGTAAGAGGAAGAATTTGAGAGCTCCTGCGCGGACGTTAGTGCCACCCGATCTGAAACACACTAGCGCATTAGCAACTGAAGGCAACAACACCTCCCTCAGCAATCTCGCATCAAGTCAAGCGTTCACACGCCTTCCGTTCCTTTTATAGGGGGCTATGATACAATTCATACAATAATGATGCTCGTTAATGCCTGCCTGTACGCTCGAAAAACACGCCTGCTTCAAATCGCGAGAGCCGCCGAATCTCATCTACAGCAGCAGCAGTAGTTTCGTCTAAAACGCATTCCACCTCCTCGTCTTGACAAGCTTGCCATCATATCTCGCGAGTTCGCACCAAGTACCGCAGGGACTCAAACGTTCATTCTGAAAGTCATGCATGAGCTGATCGATTTTGGTCAAAGGCAGCTTCTTCTCGGCCCAAGAAGCGTTCGTGCCTGAAAACTGGATGAGGTCTTTCCAGCGCTCGTAGTAATCATCGTCATCGTACTTGCTGTAGCTGAGCCCTGACAACACCGAGTCGACTTCAGTGGAATCGGACGATTCTGAGGAGTCAAGGTCCCCAGCTGCTCCAGCGCGGCTGAGCTTCAGCTTCATGGCAGCTACACCTTCGTTTCGGAGATCGTCGTCACCGGCCCAAAGCAGAGTCGACAAGTTGCGCACTGCACGCCGCGCGTAAGTGCTTGTTGTAAAGCCTCGCCTCTTGTAGAGAGTTGTATACCGATGGTTACGCTGAATTCGGGACCCAAAAGGCTCCATGATCAATGGATACTGGATTGATGAAGGTCGGGGAAGAGGTATAGACGCCTTCTATCCGCCCCCGGGCCCATTGCCTTTCTTTTCTTCTGCACTGCCCTTGTTCTCTCGATCGGCTGAAATCTCCACAGGTTTGATGGCGTATCGTCCGGGATTGCTCGCTCCCTCATTCTTTACCTTGAGGCTGCCTTTCCGCCTAAGAATGTGGCCGTGAGTTGGAGCCCCGCCTGATGGCGCTTGTGGCTTACTGGTGTTGGCCTCAACGTCAGCATCCATCTTTTGATCATTCAGGTCATCTAGCTTCGGCAGACTCTCCATCGAAACTCCCAATGTTGCCCCATCTAGTTGACTTGCGAGCAGACCAGTCTTACTGTGATTGGAGGAAGCAGAGCTATTGCGTCGCTTCACACCACCGCCCATCAGCTTGCCAAGCTCATCGTCGTCATCTTCCTCTCTTCTTCGCTTCACTGCAACAGGTTCAGGCGGAGAGCCATCCACAGGCGTGCGCTCCCTACTCCGACCTCTCCTTTCGCCAGGCGAGTCAGTGGAAGTGTCTGGGTCAGAAGAAGAACTGCTCTTCTTCTCCTTCGAGACGTCGGGGCTAGAAGCAAGGATATCCATATCTTCGTCATCGTCATCGTCAGGGTAGTTGACTAGCGGCTTCAGTGGGCTGGCATGTCCATTAGGCAAGCCCAATCGGCCCGGGGTCGCTGTGGTAGGCAGTCCCTCATCGTCATCGCCCAGTTCGGCATCCAGGTCATCATCTGTATTGAAGTACGCATCCTCATCCGGATCCGGTTCCTTCAAGCCACTGAAGACTTGTCGTCCATTCAGCACCCGCCCTCTAAGCGCATCCGGCGTATCTGGCTCAGTTGTGAAACTGGTGTCGCCCTCGCCATTCATCGGCTGGTATGGATTCTGGTACTGGTCGTACTTCTGCACGATGCTCTGGAATGTGTTCACATACGTGATGCCTAGCAGCCGTTCCCGGTACGTCTCAGCCAGATGATATATGAGCTGTTTGATGCTCTCCCGCTTGATATACTCGAAAAGCTCCAAGCAGGCGCTGTTGAGTAAGTTGTCGCGGGGCATCGTCTCGTACACAATGTTGAGGATTGGCTCGAACAGCCGATGTTGAATGAGTTGCCTATTGTGGAATTCGTCCTGCAGAGCAATGCATGTCCTGAACCATTTGAGCGCAATAAGCTTCATATACTTTTGCGGACACAGTAGGAGCTGTGCGATCCTAGAATGCAGATTCTCGGACAGGATGAAGAGCTTGCTCTGGTAGGCGTGCTGCCGCACGAAGAAGCAGAGCACTTCGATCAGGTGCGTATACAAGCTCGTTTCTTGCACGCTCAGACCTTTCATGCTTTGTCGACCTTCTAGATCTTTCAGAGGCTGGAAAAGGCGCCTCGCGCCATCTTCGTAGAAATTCTGAATGAACTGGCTGGTCTGCGGTGGGAATCCTCGATGTCCCTGATGACCTGCGTCTCCGCCAATGCCGCGCTTAGCGTGCATCTCAGCATTGCCTTGCCGATTCATAATCTCCATGCCGGCGTTCACAGAGGCTGGGTCGAGGAGAACCTTAATCGCATCGGCCATTTGACTCTTGACGCCCAGATCGACTTCGACGAGGAGTAGTTCAATCAAAGTGTCTGTAAGAGGAGTGGTCTTCTCGTTGATGGCCTTGATGACGTGGCTTCTAACCAGATGCGCGTCATGGTCGATCAACGATACCAATACCTCCGTCCCCGCAACGCGCACCGATGCGTCGTGGTGGCGCAGTGCGAAGGTGATCACGTTAAACAGACCATGGTGAATGAAGTTTTGATAGAGCTGGTTCCTTGACGCTGCTTGTATGTTCTTCGCCACGCCACAGCAGTTCTGGATGAATAAGACTGCGTCCTTCTTCCGCCTATCGTCCGCCTCGCCATTCGTGAAAATGGCGAAAAGCTCCTTGAGAAAGTTCTGATTTGACTGAAGATGATTGACAATGTCAACCTGGTGGAAGAATATAAGAGAGTTCAGCACGGAAAAGGTAGGATCGTCGAGAATGCGCGCCAGTACCACGTCTTTCAGGTAGAGAAGTCGGTACGTGTAGTGGATCTTCTTCTTGATCTCGATGTGATCAATCTTGACGACTTCCTTGAATTTGGAGGTGTCGGAAAGATACTGGCGATGGTTGGCACGATGTGAAGGGAAATCAGGATCATCTAAAAGTCAGTCAGCGCAAAAGTCGAAACAACATACCTGGTTGCGTGCTTACACTCAAGCGCGCCCACGACACCCATAATTGCTTGATCGGTCACGATGAACTCAATTATGGAGGTGTCGTTTAGCAGTATGAGGTGCTTCAGGATTGTGCACAACCGGTGGAGCTCCTGCGTCAATTGTTGCTCCTCGGCCTGCTCGACCAGCGGCGCAAGCTTCAGAATGTACATCTGTTCCGGGCTCATGATGAATTTGGACAGCGCATCCCGACCGGCTGGCGTTGCCGAAGCCGTCCGTATCGCTTCCACCACTTCTTCCAATCTTCCCAAAACCGGGTCGGGCAGGGTTATTGAATGCACGGGATCCAGTAGATCGTCTGAAATGCCGTCCTCGGGCACCAGACGCGATTGAATGTCACTCACGAATTCCCAAATGGTCGCGCAACCTTCGGCCTCCTGGAAACTCAGGGCCATATCCACGCCATTGCTCTCAGTCCACACAATCAGCGTCTCCTGCTGTTTCTGGTAGCCATCGTCCTTGGCTATGCGCGTCTCGAGCAATGTGCGTATGGGCTCGTCTTCGCTGGTGACTACTATGCGCGCATCAAGCTGTTCGGGCGGCGCATCGGGTGCGCTGAAGACACTGCCCACGCAAAAGCCGGTACCGCGGTCATACCAATCATTGTTCTTCAGCTCGTACACCTTCACGCGCTTTTTGTCCTGGTTCGCAGGAGCGAGCGCCATGTTCGCAACTGCTCGTCACGGGCCCGCCAGCTCATCCGTGGCGGGTTCGGAAAAGTATGCGCCGGCGGTGGTAGTGTGGTGTGGAGACGGGGCGCGACACAAGCGCAGACTTTTTCTGCGATGCCGGTCGGCCAGCAGCGGAGCGGAGCGGAGCGCGTGGCAGTGGCGGTGCGCGCACGTTTCGGCGGTGAGGCAATGGGGGTGTTTATGCGGCGGAGGTTTGTTTTCGATATGCGACTGGAAGTGGATCTGCCTTGCCCTGCCCTGCCTGCTCTTCCCTGGCCCTGGCCCTGCCCTGCCTGCTCGCCACAGACTTCGGCCGCGCAGAAACACGCACGACCTCGTCGCGAGAGTCTGTGTTGTGGCTATGCGCTGTCGCGGGGGTGGATGGGTGGTGTAGTTGCTGCAGTAGTAGTGTTCGCCCAAAAATCAATACTAGGCTTATTACTATGAGGTGTTGATGAGCGATGGCAGAGTTTCGAGATCGACGGTCGATGGTGACGAAGGGTCATCAGCCCGTTCGGTGGCGCTTGCGCAAACTTGCGTTTCATGTCTCCCTCGCCGCTTCTCACCCCCGACCGCGATTAGCCTTATCAGATCTATCGTTCAAGACTAGAACTACAATTGCCCTAGGCACGCGACAGTACACTTCACCGCACTCTGAACTGTAGCAGGTCAAGAATGGTTGGCATCTATCATATCTCAGTCCATACAAAATACCCGAAAGACATCGCCGCACACACACCACCCCATCCGCTCAAGCGCGAACAAACATAACACCGTTTCCCATGATAATGACTCTGCGATCAAGGTACTACCTCAATTTGATCTCAGGCCATTCAGGTCTCGTCGCAGCATCCCCATACTTGGCCTGCCAAGCAAAAAAGTACATCAAAGCAGCAAGCGGCTGCCCGAAAATACAGAATGTAAGCCAGAAGATCAGGTTCCCAGCCAGTTGCGCATTGCGCCCCTTGCCGAAAATCCTCTTGATCATGTCCGTCAAGAAGATCAACGGGATCTGGCCTACCATTCCGAAGAACGCGACCCACAGGATATTGTGAGTAGGCACGCCGACCAGCATCTCGTGGAGGATTCCTGAGAAGAGGAAAGTGAGGATTTGTGCGACTGGAGACGGCACTCCTCGGTTGACCATGGGAGCGTAGACGTGACGTTTCATGAAGTGTGTGACTGGCTTGTTCCAGGATGTCCAGTATGATCGAATGTCGGACACATTCCACCAATCTCCGTAGAACTCACGGTCGCCGAATCGCGTAATCTCAGCTAGCAGATTCAGGAAGGATTGGAAGAGAGCGAAGAATCCTGCGAGCCAGCATACCAGACTGATTGTGCTCAGCTTCATGACTCTTTCCAAAATGTTGAAGCCTCGCAGTTTCGAGATGTCGTCTACAGAGTTTTGCAGTAGAGGCACTGCATATTGAGCGCATGTGATCCAGATGACAACGCAAAGGAAGAAGAACTCGGCCGCCCGCTTTGCAACAAAGTCCCATCGCCTCTTGGGTGTTCGAGGGTACACTGGCTGGTACACGAGAGTCGGGGCCCACCAGAAGTAGGACAGATTCTTGAAGTTGATATTGCTCGGGTAGGGACAGCTTTTGTATAGCGCCGGTAGAGATGCATCTGGATCAGAATGTAGGTATGCGTGTCGGAGGTCGCGGTTCGTGAGCGCATAGCTGCATGCCTTAAGCCAAACCACAACAGCATGCAGCTCGGTGATCGTCCCTAGGCCAGGATTGTGGATGTGGTAGTATGTTATGTAGCTTGCAAAGAGCAGCATGAATGTAGCATTGAGTGCATGGCTGATAGCGATCGCTCGCCAGGTGGAGAACCAGCTCCGGTGTCTTTGCCTATCATCCGCGAGGATGCGCTCTCTCTGATCCTCGCCCTCTCTCTTAATCTGCGCAGTAATGTTCTTCGCGAACCGTGCTGCCGCCTGCTCAATCCCGAATGCGAGCCATAAGTGACATGGCGTAAGGGCGTATAGTATCCAAAACCACATCCAATCTCCTTCTCGGACCTTGGAACCCGAAAGTGTCACGAGTATGCCATACTTTTTGAAATTATCCATCATAAGCCGCACATTCGATATAGCGATGACCAGTCCCATCAAGTTCCTAAATCCTATCGAGGAGGGAGAAGTCGTAGCATCTTGGCTGAACAAGCTTGGCCGGTCTTGAGCGTGTACGGCGAATGTGTGTTTGTATTTCTTCGATGCTCGAGCATCAGTCGGACGATCTTCCGCCATGTGTCGCACTTCTTGCGAAGGCGGAATGTGTCCATTAGCATCGGCATTGCGAAGGTCGGGCCTAGCTTGCTGTCGACGAAGACTGCCATTGAGCTGTCTGCTTGGACTTTCCCGCCCTGCATCATCATCAAAATGCACCGACGTCGAAGTCGCCATCGTTTGCGAAGCCATCTTTGTGCAGCGAGCACTTCTCGTCGCAAGTTCACACAAGCTCTTCAATCCTGCCAAGCTGACTCGAGTCGTTACCACTCCAGGAGATTATCAGGAATGCCGGAAGTCTCGATGGGATCCGCGGTCTCTCCTGACTATCAGAGTTGCTGCAACATCACAACAAGAGGATACATGTACCGGTGTTGATAACGGAGTCATTGTGGCGGAAGCTTGGATACTCAAAAGCAGGATACCTCCGCTCTCAGAAAATGGTTGGGACTCTCGTCAACAATGCGATTGGGCTGACGTAGTATTGGGGATCGAGGAGAAAGCGGTTCTTCAGGGTTCAAATGCAGGTCAGTAGTGAAGTGGAGAAGCACCACGTTTTCAGTCTATTTTCGTACACTACTTTCACGACGACAGACAGACATTGACAGTAATATCATAACAAACACTCGAGAAGCTGTCCATGCGCGGAATATCCTTCATCACTGATCATCACACCTTGGAAAGTCAACCAGCGAAAAGAAGGTTCATCAGGCCTTGAGGCTGGAGACCTTGCCAAAACCAACCATAAGAACAAGGACTATGATACCACCACTTGAACTACGGTCTACCATTCTGCCTCCTGGCTTATCGCTTCTTTTGCAAAGGCTCAGTCGATCATTATCGGAACTGATCCTTCCTCAAATCTCCTGAAAGAACTTCTTGTCGTCTACAGGGCAGGATCCATCATTAGCATTACTGTCTGTATGAGCATGAATTCTCACTCACTTCAGCGGTCTTGACTTTCTTCTCAGTTTTCTTCTCCATCACGAGTCCCTTGTTATCTTGCTTCCTTTTCTGGCCAATGGTCTTACGCGTTGATGAGATATCTCGATGGCTGGTTTGTCCTGACATCGTATTTAAAGCAAGGCTGCCCACTTTGAATATCAATCAGTATTGGCAACCAAGCCATGTCTATAATGAACGGCCATGTTTGCTGTTCCCAAGCCTCGTCGCAGCGAGAAAAGCATCCTCATTTCGGAATTTCTTTCTATCATTACAAGTACTGTAAACTAGAACTACCTACGCTGTACAAAGCTGCTGTCTCACACTGTACTTCTGTATCCTCTTTCCCCCCCAACTAACTCTGCAACTCGGAAAATATGTACGGAAAAATAACAACGCAAGCCTTCCAGAAAACCCCAATACTAGTGATCGCCCGTATCGGCATCCCAAAAAGACTCGCACTAGTGATATAGATCCAAATCGCATACAGCGCCACCGAAAAGAAATGATAAAACAGCACAAAAGGCTGACGTATTATGCCAGCCAACAATCCCACAGGCCCATCAATACAATTCCCACCGAGCTTGAAGTATCGAAAGCATCCAAGTTGAAGCGCTTTGAGTTGATAATCATCCGCAGCGAAAAGGGAATAGAGAGCTTGTGCCAAAATATTGATGACAGAAGTCAAACCTTTGCGTCGCCAGTGGAATTTGCGCATTTGTTGGAGTACGAGTTTCGTATCGTCTAGGTCGGGGACGATTTCTGGGGAGAGGAGCTCGGAGAGGAGGACCGCGTCGTTGAAGGCTACCGTCATGCCTCCACCGGTCAGAGGGTGGCGCATGTTCATGGCATCGCCGAGGAGGATGAGGCCTGGGGTTTTGTTGGTGGTGGGTGGGAGCCAGGAATTGGGCATTGAGCGCAGTCGGTCGCGGTCGATTGCTGCTTGGAATGAGGGTTGGACTTGTTTTGGGAGAGAAGGGAGGACGACGTTTCTGAGGTGGCCTTTGACTCCTCCTGCTTTTACGCTTGCAGTGGGCGTGTTTTCTGGGATGTCGACTAGTGCACGGGTTTCGTGAGTGCCGATTTGGTATAATAGTACCGGTGAGCCTTCACCCAGGAGAACGTGGCCGTGGTTGGGCATGGGTAGTTCTGCATCAATCAATTCCAGGCCCCAAAATTTGGATTTGACAACAGGGGTGTCCGTTCGCGATTCTTTTCTGAACTTGCTGGCATATCCGTCTGCGATGATTGTGACATTGCCAAAGTATGATTCCTGCTCGCCATTCCGGGTAGCCTCCACTCCAAGAACCTGTCCAGTAAACCCGCATCGCACCAATTCTGTCGCTGTCGCTTCGATTGTTGTCACGTTTGGATTTGACATTGCCTTCTGCCGCAGCCTCTGAATAAATCGTCCATGATGGAACGAGCGTCCTTCAGGTCGTTTCCTCTTTGTCCCTCGAAATTCGTCACTTTGGCTCTGCTTCTCGTCGATCTCCTGAACAGTGTCTGTCGCATTCTCTGGGTATGGTATTCGCACCTCCTCACCGTAGTATATCACGTCGTAGCCGTAGACCTTGATCGCATCGATCTCCTCCAAGCACTCTCTTAGTCCCAGCTTCTCCAATGCCGTCACGCCTCCTGGTTGCAGCAACTCTCCGACGATGCGATCGGGCTCTTTCAACGACTTTTCCAGCAATATGACACTTCTTCCCTGATTACCGAGTGCCCATGCAACTGCGCATCCAAAGATACCGGCGCCGACAACGACCACATCTGCTTCGTGGTGCATAGTTCGGTTCTCCTCTGCTCGGTGTGACAAGGCAGGCATCGCGCGTATCTGCGCGTCGAGAGGCATGGTGGGTGGCTGGTGGCTGGTATTTGAAGACGAGGGCAGTATGCTCACAACCAATTGCAGCGCTCGCAATTGCTGTGCCTGGCCAGGATATTGTAGTGGTGTTGTCGAGGGGAAAATCGAACCACAAGTGCGGCTCTGATTGTTTGCACTTTCAATGTTTCATCAGGGTTCAGGGACGAGATCGCCAGAGATGTGGCGCAACTTGCATGAGCTCCAAACTCAATCGGCTTTGACCGGCTCGCAGCCTCTCAGGCATCAACCATATGGTAAGGCACCCATTTTTGCTCCACACCATCATCGTAAATCGTCTTGTATGCTAATTACATGTAGCTACGTAGAACCAACGCTCCTCAGGGTATACGCAAGCACTTGAGCGTGCGGAAATCCGTCCCCCTGAAGCACTCATACTCATCATTCTCTGCTCAGAGAGTATAGCGGCCCAAGAATCCTCCAAGCCCACGCAGCAATGCCGTCAACCTGCTTGACATCTCTTATCCATTCCAGCATCAACGCCACCGACTTTTGCACATCATCCCGGTTGACCTGCTCATCGCATATCTGTTTCAAGCACTCATTCTCGGTGGTCATGCGTAAGATCAGCAAGATTGCCATGAAATTTTGAGTCCACGCAAACAAATGTGGCACGAGCCGCTTCTTGTTCTTCGGCGGTGCCATGGATATCGGCCACATCAGAGCGGACTGGATGGCGAGTGCGCAGCAATTACAATCTTCGCTCGTCATCAACTCCGGAAAATGCAAAGCTTTGTACACGAAAGGTCTGTACATGATAAAACGTGCGTAGTAGAATCTTGTGCGCAGTTGCGCCGTCACTAAATCCAGATTGAATTTGTGCCCGATCGGCACTGGGCCTTGGTCAGGTGAGAAAAGAGATTCGTTTGGACGCCGACCGGATGGATCAATGTTTGGGAAATCGAGCTTGTCGCTGTCTTGCCATTGCAGAGGCCGCGGGAGAAGTGAGCGCCAGGACTCAAGCTGTCGAGCCATCTCGCGGGTCACAGCAACAGGTGGTCCTCCATAGTCATCGGCGGACTCGCTTTGGGGAGACGAATCTGGTGAACGTTAGCTGGCGCATACAACTCTGAATGTTGATGACCTACTCTCGTGTATCACCTCATGTATTCGAGATATGAGGCGTCTCAGTGCAATCATCGCTAGGAAGTGATATTGGAAGTGTGATCGATCATCGCCTCCAAAGAAGCTCGGGCTTGGCAAGTCCCGTCCCTCTTGAAAGTATGGTAGAGGAACGAGATCTTCCAGCTGCTGGATGCCGCTCTGAGGTAGGTCGAGGTCCAAATGATAGAGATCCTCAGCAAGGACACAGCACCAGTAGGCACGTTTCACAAGGTCGCCATACTGTGTTGACCAGTCAATCGTCTGGCACCTGACAAGAACTTGGCATGCCATCGAAGCAGACACCGTCGATCGCCAGAACTCCAAATGGCGCGCAGTCGCTTCGAAGTATGTTGCCTGGAGCAGCATAATCTGCACATTCTCCAGAGTCATCTGCATCGCAATGAAGCCAATTCTTTTCCGAGCCTCATTGAAGATCTCTAGACCAGGCGGTCTCACCGCTGTGCCTCCACGAAAGCCACTGGGTGTACCGTTGACCATACTGACCGGCCTTTCGAATACACCTTCAATGGCCACTTGACCCAAAGCCAGGATGAGCAGAAGCATCACGCTGTGTGGTTCAGCTTCGCCGAAACCATGTTGTATTATTGGTCCCGCGACATCGTTCATGAAGGAATCTCTGTTCAATATTGGCGCCAGAACATTGAAAGAGTTGAAGTATGCGTCGCAATACTCGTGTATACGCTGTGCTGGAAGGTGTGAGAAAGCAAGACGCGGTGGTGAGGTTAGGTCTGCGTTCCTGCCGTTAGGGATGAAGCTAGGCAGTCCGGCTTCTGGAGACATCGCATCTTGGTTCGAAGTCATCTCCTGACGTATGAACCAAGGAGTGCCTTCTTGAAGCACATACTGCAGATCACTTGCAGCTCCAATCCCCGAGTTGACCAGGTGAATGTAGACGCTAGGCCAAAGGATGATCTTGTGGGGTACGGTTAGGTGATGATAGCCCTGCTGCAATTCCATAGGATATCTCGAGCTTTCATCTCGACCCCGATAGTTCCTATTTGAAGAGCTGGATGAGTGACTGATGGATTGCCTGGCGCCACTCGAAGCATCCGTTTCGGGAGTCCTGGCAGTTCCGACGAGATTGAGGTTGTCAAATTTGTTCTCAATTCGTGTCAAAGTATCGAGGATATGGACCATAGTCTTGTCCTTCCTGCACGACTTGTTAGGATTGCTGCCAAGCATCTAACGCTGGCACATACTTGGTCGGTAGCGGTTCTCGATAGACACACTCGACATTGAGCCGGCGACAAAGACCGCCTACGATATCATAAGCCTATGATTCCAGATGTTTCATTAGATGCCAACATACATTTCGGTCTCCGTTCATCACATTTGCTTTTCCTAGTGGTCGTCAGCCTTGCTCTGCTTCTCAAGCTGTCCAGCATAAGCCAGAGCCATCATGAGCGGTCGTACCTGCTTCGACATGTTTGACAGGCTTGAGCGGCGATAGCAGCACGTTCTCGTCTCTGCGCACTGTCCGAAGACTCGACTGTGCCAGGAGCCGACATTGGAGATTCTGCCGTAGGTCTGAACATAGTGGCTGATTAAAGACGGTTTATGTTGCTACCGCCACCAGGGGCCTTGCTTGGATTCGCCCAGTGTTCCAGATTCGCGGCATGAAAAGCTCTTCCAGTCGTTCATTGCACTGCACGCGGAGAGCGGCGAGACCACAGTTGATCCGGGATCATGCCAATGCAGAATGTCGATATCGTGACGCGTTGTGAACAGCGCAAAGAGGTCTCAGAGACTGCGCGGTGAATAGATTGTTAGCCAGTTGCCCTGCATGATTTTCTGCAAGTGTGCAGAGAGAATAGCATCATCAGCAGAAGTACCTTGGGATGCGTATCGGCCCGCGAATTCCTGATGAGCTCGAGGGTTCCAGAAGCCAGGGCGTAGTGTCGGTATTCCGATGTCTCGAGTAAGGTACATATAGTTTCGTGATATTTGACTAGCTGTGAGGAGGACTCAGGAGGTTGAAGCGATGCAGGTGAAATTCGTAGATGTAGCGCGCGGTGATGGCCAAAAACCGTGGCTTCCCCAGATCCACCCGTGGCTGATAATAGGTCTGTGAAAACCACAGCAAGGTGATAGAATAGTGGCATTCTGGTGGCAGTACCAGAAGCTGATGAGAAGGCTCTGTCACTCTACGCTAGTCGTCATATGGCGAGGGTTTCGGATGTTCGTCCTTCTGCAGGAGATCCATGCCAGCTAACCTTGGACATGGCACAAGACGCTTACTCACGCTTCCACGTTCCTGAAAGAAAGGTCACTGACAATTACATATAGACTGCTTTCTAATACCAGCCGTTCTTGGCCATAGTCAACAAACATCTACCAACTTCTCCATCAACTCACCCGTCGTCCCATCTATCCACCTCATCTCCTTCGGCCCCTCCTCATTCGCAGCCCTCCACCCCAACTTGCTAGCCTCCTAGATCAATCCCTTCAATCATATAGCCTCCAATCGCTACCACAGCGATCTTGAACTCTGAATCTTGCACCCCGACGTCGTCGAAGGAGGGACTGTTTTAAGGGTTCGTATGTAGAGGACTTCGCCGCCGAGGTCGCGCCAGAATTTGAGGGAAGAGGGGAGGGAGGCGACTTTTATGTCTGTATGGGCGGATTCAAGGATAGTGAAGGGTTTGGAGGACATCCTTGCTTAGTACAGGGAATCTTTCTGTCGACTCCAGACTCTGGCCATTTCGGTGACTATGGGAGTGATGCCCTGTGAAATTGAGTTAGGCAGATCAGCAGTTAAGTGTCTTGTCGTTCTCGAATTGTGATCTGTGAGGCAGCTCATTTCTTCATCAACCATTTCTTCATCGCAGTCATCGTGACTATCTCTAGAGTGACCGAAAGTGGTACACAACATGTAGCGCACCTGAGTGCAGGCCTCATCAAACGCCCGAGCGCCGCGCTAAAGAGAGACTACTTTTTTCGGAAATGGCAATCATGCTACTTTCACGTATGCTGCACAATGTTAGCCAGTCCTCAATCTCCACAGAGTACGGAACACTTACTAGCATCAATCTTTGAGATTTGTGGCAATGCCAACCGCACTTTGTTCCGGTATAGCACCGGATTCTGCCTCTGAAGTGGATTGCCTTCGAAGTATACCTCCTCCAACTTCTCCTTATCCTTCAACGCCCGCTCCACTTCCTGAAAGCTCTCAATCTGACAGTTCGATGCCCAAACATTTTCCAATTCTTTGAGGCCCTCAACACCAGCCAGAGAAGTGATGGGATTCGTTTGGAAGTCCAGGATCTCGAGCTTGGTGCAAGCTTTGAGTGGTTCAAGAGACGTGACCTTGTTGTCGCTGATATAGAGCTCCGTAAGTTGCGGCAAAGCTTCGATGCCGTCCAGCGATGTGAGTCTGTTGGCTTGTATGCTGAGTGTCCGAAGATTCGTCAGACTGCTGAGCCCCTTCAATTCTGTGATCTTGTTTTGTCCCAGCCATAGACTCTCCAACTTGGTCAGAGTCTCTAAGCCCTCGATTTCTCGTATCCTGTTTGCACCCAGCTCGAGATATGTCAAACCGGTCAGCTCCTCCAATCCTTCAATCTTTGATATCCTGTTCTGCACAAAATAGAGGTGATCCAGCTTCTTGAGAGTGCTCACACGCTTTATGTGCTTGAGCTTGTTGTAGCTGAGGTCTAGTGTGCGCAGTTCTGTGTACTCCTCGACGCCATCGATGTGCTTGAGTAGATTGTCATATAGCTCAAGCTCTTCCAAAGTTGTTTTGCAGGTTTCGGGTAGCTCGATGTGCTGGATCTGATTTTGCCGTAGACATAGTCGTCTGAGATTCTTGAATCGTTCGAGGCGGAGGGCGGGTATCGATGTGATCTTGGAGTGAAGTAGTTCGATTTCCTGGATGCTGTATCAATAGGTTATAATCATTCCCAAAGAAGCGCCGACAACATACCTCCACCTCCGGATCCTCACCTTCGAGCAAATCCTCGTCGGCATCAATCTGCTCTATTGGCGGCGCATCCTCATCTGAATATTCGGAGTCCTCTAGCGCTTCGGGGTTGGCGAGGGTGGCCTGTTTGTTGACCCGAAGCTTGCCATCCCACCCTGAAACACTCTTCGGTGTGCCGTTCGTGTGGCCGTTAGGCGGTTCTTGTGATTCTGACATTTCTGATGTCGGATGAATGTGCAGGGTTAGAAAGCAGAAGCTGTTAGGAATTTGTTCTTTGTACCTGAATGTCGCGTGCACGTGCATGTGACGGAGTGCCGCTCCACAAACAGGTGGTCTGTGGTGGGGGTTAAACTTTGATTAGATGAGTTGATTAATAAAACAGGAACGAACTTGAAGACTTCATCGTCACCCCTGTGCGACTATATATCATTGCCGCAACATCTATGCTAGTGTGAGCTGTGTGGTGGCTTCTCTCAGTCCATCCGCCGTTGCACTGATGCTACTGGATCCCCCGGCTCCTGGCCGTCTTCTCACAATGCCAAGCGCAAGCCCATTGAAAGCAGTCCTCGTGGGAGAAGCAAATGGCGTGAAGTTGGTCGAGTCGCCATCATCCGCAGCCACAATTTCTTCCGGGCCATTTTCGATAGCGAATGTGACGCTGTTGTTTGCTCGAGGGACGACAGTGCCTGACCCGTCAACGACCTCAATTGTCAAGAATGAGAGGTCCAGACCATCACTATCAACCTGGGTGCGGTCCGCAGTCATCTTCAATGCCACAGCCTCATCGGCAGTCCGAATGGTCTCGTTTCCCCACGCTAGACCATCCTTCCAAGTCGCGACTTCGAGCTCCCCAGGCTGATACACAACCTAATCCCAACGAAAGCGATACTCGTATTCGCCTCTTGCCTTTCGGCCCTGCGACTTGCCGTTCACGAATAGCTCGGCTTCATAGGCGGAAGTTAAAACATGAACAGGCGTAACCTCTCCAACTCGCTCAGGCCATGTCCACTGTGGCACGATGTGTGCGAATCTTAGATCGGGCCTCCAACGACTCTGGCAGAGCCAGAATCTATCTTCAGGACATTCGTGTCGGTTCGCTAGGTTGGAGATGAAGTCGTTTCCTGAGGGGAGGATGTAGGGTTTCAGGAATTCTGCGTTGGTGAGGTTGATTGGGTCGGGTCTGTGGTCGCAGATCACTCCGTCGGGATTTGCTTCTAAGCGCCAAAACTTCTAATCATCGTTTGTATTTCACGTCCTCTGGTTGATCCAAGGATTCTTGCTGTAGCTCTATGGATGAACAGGAGCACGAGCTCGGCGGTAGGCTAGTACACCTGGCGACCCTGCAAAGTAATGGTTCGAAGTGATCTTACAAGTGTGAACTGTTGGCCATGATGTGGTTATATCAAGTCAATCTCTTTTTCTTCCTTCGCTAGATCATGGTTCCGATGGGCGGTGATGATCTGTGGACATTTCTCCGGGTAAATCAGTCAGACTCATGGTGACAAGTCTTTTCATGTCGTTACTTGACCGTGTGTCACCGAGCAATCGAAGAACCAGCAGTCAGTCTTCAGGCTCAGTCAACAATGCCATCTAGCTGCTGAGCATCGGCATTGCCGAGCTCGTCCGGTCATTGTCCATGCCCTGACAAGATGAGCTATTGGGCCAGCCGGGAGCTCTCTGCTCTACTCATGCTTCGATGAAGCTGGGAGCGTGCGAGTCTAAATGCCAGCAGAAGCAAAACATGTTGATTGCTGGCGTAGGACAAAAGAGATCAAAGGTAGGGAGACGATTCGAAGTGGAGCGACGATCAGCGCCAAGGTTTTGGCCGGAAGAATTGAAGCTCAGCAAGCTTTTCTGGAGTATCAAAATACATATAAGGAAACTTGCTAGCTTTTGCCCAATCAGCAGTGGTTATTTCACAGGACCTGTGGCGCAGCGGTAGCGCGTCTGATTCCAGTACTCCTGGAGCATCCAGAAGGTCATCCGTTCAAATCGTAAGATAGCCTAATGATCGAGAATTTGTGACAGATATCTCTAACACTCACTTAGGGGTCAGGTTCATGTGCGCATGAGACTTGTTCTTGTCTTTTTGGCGTTGTTTTGATGGCATAGAACTAGACATGACATGGCCGAATGTGGTAGGAGGTTGGATGAATGAATGCCAATACTGGCCAAGACTTTCGCATGGGCTATATGTTTTTCTTTTTGCTTGCGCAACAACTCAGTTTGTTTGTATTCCGTACCCATTTGTTTGATAGAGTGCGTTTCTGAGTAGTTGAGAACGTCGTCTGTTGGTGAGACAGGTTGTGAGTATCAAAATCGATCGATCAACCGATTTCTTGGTCCTTTCGACCTTCTGGCCCGGTTGAAATGCTTTGGCGATGGCTTTCCATGGATAAATCACAGATCCGAAGTCTTCTTCTGTCAATCGTTAGTTAATGTCATGCTGTGTCGCGATCGAGGGCATTATTGTGACGAGTCTCGATCCAATGCCAAGCCGGACCTCCGCGGTCCGCGTTTGGCTTCAATGCCCAGGAGGAACATTCGTCTCTACTCTCCCATCCTGTCGATATCAGCCCATCTCGCATAGAATCACGATGCCTCCGCGAATAAAGCCCCAGCGGCTGTCTGCGCCGCAAACATGCCAGTGCTTCCGTACGCGACCAGAGAGGCACCATGAACCCGTAACAACACCAGCAATACAGACACGCCAATTCCATCGACGCGGCAAGGCCAGAAATACCACAGCACTCCGGCGAAATATGTGGGAGTGGCTCGCAGGTCCTGGCAAGGTTTTTCGCGATCCCTTACCAGGCAGCACAAACTACATGTCCGCATACGATAAACAGGGTGTTCTCTTGCGCTCAAAACGACAGCGCCAGGATCGACAAGACCGCAACGCAGATGTCGCGATAGAGGATAAGGTATATACGGAAGAAGAGGAGGCAGAAATAGTGCAGAAAGAAAAAGAGGATGGACTTGATGAGGTGGAAATGCAGGCGAATGCAGCCAAAAGAGCTGCAGCTCGACAAGCAAAGGCAGATCTAGATGCAAGAGGCGGCGTGCCGACCGAACGGGTTGCAGATATGAGGCCATACCCACTCAACTATCATTTCAGAAGTGAGAGTGTTCTAAGCGAAGACCTCAGAGAAGAGCTTTACAGACAAGTTGCTCTCTACGGTCAGAGCATATCAACAATTTCGGCGGCATACGGTGTTGACTTGAGGAGAGTTGCCGCTGTGGTGAGACTGAAGACCATTGAGAAGCAGTGGCAAGAAGAGGTGAGTCGTCGTCTTTCAGCCCTGCCCCTTCGCGTGATGAAACATCGATTAGTCTTGAAGACTCCTACATGGTTACAATCTCTCTATCTTTCTGACCCTGCAACTGACCCCATTCTTCGAATGAGTTTCGCATAAAGTCATACTGACAAACACTAGGGCAAGCAATTAGCGAAGCCATACAACGACGCAGTGCTTGCGATGTTACCGCAAACTCCTTTCAGACCAAACAATCCTACTAAACCGATCTACCAGCACGAAAGTGTGAACGACCTGCCAGTACATGCCAGCACACGCCAGCAGCTTTTTTACCCAGTATCGGAATCGCGACAATTTACTCGAGAGGATGCGGCAAAAGCCTTCCACGAAAATCTCCTTCCAGCCGACAAGCGTATTCCTCACCCAGAGCTTGTTGCTTTAGAGAAGGATCATTTGAACAACGTTGGTCGCAGAGAGCGGTTGGACAACCAGCTGCGTCGAGATGCAGAAGCTAAAGAGGCCAGGGCAGCTGCTGAAGCTAAGAAGAAGGCGTGGGAAGAGCGGACCCAGCGCGTAGTTGAGACCAGACGATGGAACTTCAAATTCCAGGATATCAGCTGGAAAGGAGGCAAGGATGGAAGGGGACGAGGAGCCGTCGGCGCACGGTATGGTATGCCACATGAGGACAGGAAAAGAGGCCAAATTAAGATACCGACTAGTGTCGAGTAGGCGAGGACAATGTATAGTGTCTGCTAAGTTCATGCGCTCCTTAGAGAGAGGCTTTGTACATGTGGCCATGATCGCTATACCAGCTTCGTGGATTGCAACTTATGTTATTTTCCTCTCTTTGCCTCATTCAGCTGTTGCATTCGACTCTCCCATGGTAGTGGAACGACATCGTTTTGCTTGCTGGACCAGCTGTGGTACGGTACAGTAGCGGCATGCCGGCGCCGGACTTTTTGTGCAGCGTGATGGCCTCCCCACTACAGATCTTCAACAAAGCTGTCCGTACTTCTTTCCCACGAGCTAACACCGCAAAACCGGCACCGATGAGCTTGCAAATACAACCATAACCATGGCCGGCATCCTCTTCTACCTCCTGACCGCCACCACTATCACCACCCTGACCATCAACGCCCTCGTCTTCCTATCGAATGCTCTCAAAATGCCGGCACTGGAATTCTATGCCCGAAGTCTTGCTTCCTTCATAGCACTCTTCATATGCGCTTGCTACGGTACCATCGCTTCTGCGTGTCTCAACGTTGTTGGATATGGAGGTCTGGGACAGTGGACGACTGCAAGGTCGTTTAAATGGACGATGCTGCTGTTCACTGGAGTGTGGTTTGACATACAAGATGAGAAGGATTACTTGAATACAACACGACCAGCAGTATTTGTCGGAAATCATCAGACGGAGCTGGACGTTCTGTTCCTCGGACATGTCTTCCCTAAATACTGCTCGGTGACTGCGAAGAAGAGCTTGAAGATGGTGCCGTTTCTCGGATGGTTCAGTAAGTGCACTCTTCTGTAGTGAAGAAGGGTAGGGAATTGCTGGGAACCCTTCTTGTTACTGACCATGTTTCTTGCACAGTGGCGCTGAGTAAGACCGTCTTCATCGAAAGAACGTCCCGCACGCAAGCTTTCGCTGCTTTCGATAATGCCGCAAAACAGATGCAGGAATCAAAACAATCAGTCTACATCTTCCCTGAGGGTACCAGATCGTACTACGACAAGCCAGACCTACTCTCATTCAAGAAGGGTGCTTTCCATCTTGCAATCCAGGCACAAGTACCAATTGTGCCGATCGTGGTTGCCAATTACAGCAATGTCCTCAACATGAAGAAGAAGATCTTCCGACCAGGCTCAATTCCGATTCGAGTATTGGCACCTATCGAGACGAAAGGCAAGACGAAGGAGGATGTTGATGAGCTGCTCAACGAGACCAGGGAGAAGATGCTGAAAGTTTTGATCGAGATCACGCAAGATGCACAAAAGCAAGGCATCGCCCTAAAAGACAGCCAGTGCGAGAGTCAGGCGAATGGGGAGGCAAGAAGCACTGGTGTCGAGCAAAAGGTGATGAATGCTGCATCATAGAATGACGCGGAAAGATCACGCTCAGATACAGCGACTTCTATGCATTCAGATGGCTCGATGGTGCTGGTCGAGCATGCACCACATCTGCCTTCAGGCGAGGATGATACCCAGCGCCCTCTTACAGCAGGCGGATGGGCAGTTGTGGATGGCATCGTGCAAAACTGGAAGCCGTCCCAACCTTGGCGGTGAAAGCTGAATTTACATAGTGCTTGCGCCAAGAACTGCAAGGCTGATATGTTTGTGGAGTTTGAGAAGATGATCATACATGTTGATTGCATTCTGGGAGCTTGCATTGTTTGCCAGCAGGATACCCTTTAAGCGAGGCGAAAGGCGTTACGAAGGGGTCATTATTGGAGCATTCAAAAGCTAACGTGCCGAGCATTGGGCTAGGAAACAAGGCGGTATGTGCTTCTTCGCATTTCGCTCAAATATGGATAACACACGGAGAATCTCAACACTCTTCGAAAGGCATTGGACCACGGACACAAGTCCGCCGCACAGTGACGTAGACAGCTAAACCTACATCTTCCTTACCCAGATGCAGAGCGGAGTGAGGTCAATGGAGCAGCTAAGTATCTGTAGAGCCGAAGATAGTTACTACATATGTCGGTCAAGGCTCCGACTTCATCCTCTCACTGACTCTCATCATTCCAGAGTTTGACTTTTTCACACCACTTGCTGGCCAATGACGACCGCAAGCTCACTACCTACTGACTGACAATACCACCAACCATGTCAGACCGTTCGCCAACACAATTCGCCTCAGCAAACCCCAGAAGAACCTCAACAATTGGCCCAACCTCAAACCGCTCCTCAGCAGCCATCATCCCAGATCGCTCAAGCAGTCTAAGCGCCAGCACAGATACCCGTTCCCACAAACTCGTCCTCATAACCGGAGCCACAGGCGCAATCGGACGAGCAACAGCCGTCGCCTTCGCCAAAACAGGAAAATATAATCTCGCACTCCACTACGCGACCGCAAACGAAGCCACACGCGAAAAATTACTCGGCGCTATCGGAGACGTTCTACCAGCCGTCATCGACGTAGCACTATTCCAATCCGACCTCTCGAATTTCGAAGGCGTGAGACGTCTTCATCGCGAAGTCGTCGAGGGCTTTGGTCGCGGAATCGATGTTTTGTTCTTGAATGCTGGTATCACAGGTGGAAAAACCAATCCTTCGTCACTCAACGATGTTCCGATCGATGTCTTTGAAGATGTGTGGAGGATGAATTGCGCGGGCCCGATTTTGCTTACGCAGCTTTGTGCGCCGCATATGGAGCGGCGGGGTTGGGGGAGAGTGGTGTTTAATAGTAGTATTGCGGCTTTGACGGGTGGTGCGGTTGGACCGCATTATGCGAGTTCGAAGAGTGCGATTCATGGGTTTGTGCATTGGTTTGGTGGGAATGTGGCAAGTAAGGGTGTTACGGTTAATGCTGTTGCGCCGGCGCTCATTGATGGTGCGGCTATGCTGGGGGAGATGGATGAGGGTGGGAAGAAGAAGATTGCTGAGAGTGAGTTGAGATTGCACTTTGTTTTGACTAATACCGTGTTGAGTATGTATGCTGACTTTTGTTATGCAGAGATACCTGTTGGCCGACTTGGTAGGCCAGAAGAGGTCGCCGAGACGGTGCTCTGGTTGATGAGCACAGCTTACGTGACGAGGAAAATTATTCCTGTTGATGGTGGATATCATCCGTACTGATAGAGCAAATCGCACAGACCAGTGGGAACGCCAGTGCAGCAGCCCAGTTGTCCTTCAGAAGCTTGTGGTGTACTTCGATTTCTTTTGTTCGTGGCAGCAGCTCCATTACCGGTCCATGTCTCCCAATTCACCCTTAAGGGTGCCTTCATTATGGCTCCTGAAGATGGCGGAAATGAGCATTCTAGTTAGAACGTCCCGAAGTCTGTGATATGTCTTGTTGGACACATTTCTGCGACTTGTTCGCTCTTGGACGTGAGTCCAGTTTCGCAATCCGTGTGGTCTCTCAAGCGTCAACTCGGTTCATCCACCAGGTCTCTTTGTCATGATACCTTCGGCAGTAAGGGCAAGCGCGGATGCCAGTGCTATACATCGCCAATCTTTCCATAGAGACCACCTTTCTGCAGGAGGACGACGGACAGCGATAAGCTTCAAACCGAGCATCAACCTTGACGTATCCAGGCGGTATGGGCCGACTTAAGATCTCAGATACGAGTTGAGCCGAGAATGCGGGCACGCCTTTGGCGACTTGAATGAAAGCATCGTCTCGCAGAAGATGATGGCCAGGGCCCATAAGGTGGCCCATGATGTGTTGGCGAAGAGGCTTTTGCGGATCTGATTCGAATTTGTAGGCTTCGCGGACGGCGTCGACGATCTCAATGATGCCGAAGCGCCCAGAGTCGACACGCGATTTGAATTTGTGCTCAGCAAGAGCGACCAAGCCGGGCAGATCATATTTGTCTGCAACGATATGTACGCGAAAGTTGAACACCAGCGGAGCACATCCTTCTTGATCGCTTGAATCGTCGTAGGCGGCCGTGTAGAGGTATTGCAGCATAGCCGCCACGGCATTTGGAGGGTCGTCTGGAAGAGTAACTACGTTGCCTGCTGCTTCCTGAAGCTTCGAGTCAATGCCTTGCAGAATGAGGTGCATTCTTTGGTCTGCTGACTTACCTTGAAGCGTCCGTCGCATGCCTTCTCGAAGAACTTACATCGCGAGCACACGATCACCTTATGCATCTTCCAATGGCGCTCCCCGCAACGAATGGTGAGATCGGCGTAACGTGTGTCGCCGTGCAACTTCGCGACGCTCTGATATAGATCTTTGACCTGTTCTCCATTGCTGGCAGCATGGTCCTTGAATACTGGAACAGGAGATTTGGTCGTTTTAGTTGGAGGTGTTGGTGGTGCCGCCCCGTTGTTGCTCGCCATATCTGGAAGCTATTGATGTTGTTACTTTGGCGTGGTTGTGCGAGAGCTCTGTGTGTTTGGTCAGGTAGAACTAACATGAAGCTTGTTGTTGGAGCTTGCACTGTTTGTTTCAGCACATCAAAGTACGAAGTGAGGCATGTGACGGGTACTTGCGCGGTTGTAATATCTCACTTTAAATCAGAAAAATGTGGCTAGGCCCAAGGCCGTAGTTACTGACAATGTAAGCACCGTCCACCCAACTCTGACAACGTTCGCGTTGCTCTTGATTCCCTTTGCAAATGTAAAAGCCACAAAGCGCAGTGAGCCAAAGATGTGCAAAGTGAAGGGGAACGCAACGACAAATTTGGCCGCCGCTTGCGCTATAGCGGGCCAAGTTGCAAATGCCGCAGCCAGAGCAGTCGAAGACATATCGATGCCCAGCGTGGGCGACAAGAGGTAGAAGAACCCGAACAAATACATGCCTCCACTCATGATGGACCCCGTTATACGCATCGATATCGAGAGGAAGGAGTTGATCTGAGGTCGGTAGATGCTCAAGTGCGGTGCCACGGGTCTACTGAGGCGTTGCCTCGCTAGTATCTGGGTCTTATCCTGCATCACTTCGAAATCGACTTTCCGTGTTCGAGACTGCGCTATCGATCGGCTGTATATGGTCAGCATAGCTCCATCCGTCGCACTGCTAAACACACTTAGGGAATCTCGCGATTGGCGAACGGACGTTGTCGAGCAGTGTGCCAGGACTCTTTGCATATACCGACAGACGTGTTGAATCTGAAAACCATCAGCATTGACACTTCTTCCAACACCAGGAACCATACAAGCACTTAGCCGGGATGTTCTTGACAACATGATGTCTTTAGTCTGGCCTCCAAATTCTTTGTATCGACTAATAGTAGGTCGAATTGTCAGCTTTCTAGGGAGACTTAAAGTCGCATGGTTATAAACGGGTTTGCCTGCCGGCTTTAAGCTCATTGCACCCGGGAATAGCACGTGTCCGAATCCTCCTTGGTTTCACAACGAATCTGAGCTGCGCGCACTCAACTAGGGCATCGCATGGTCTTCCCAATGGAGTATGCCATGGCCAAGTGGAGGAAAAGGCCGTCTTGGCAGTAACTTCAGCATTCCAGCGCCATCGCAGCTTCACGCATCTCTTGTACGGACCACGAGCTGCTGCAAATGATCGAGCAGATACCTCTTTGCAGTCTCAACGGGCGGGCTGTACGATGCTCGCTCCATGTGGGGCTGCCATCACAGCGCGTGGACTGGTCACTATGTCACTCGGCTATTCAGCTCTTATGAGCATTCCTGCACAGTCCTCAAGCTCTTAATATGAACGACATAGTCTATCTTCCTTTCTGCAAAGATTATCGTGCGGCCACTCGTGAAGTACGGATGCGTTTCGATGCTCGATTTGCTCGTGATCGAGAGGGAGAGGAACATCGATAGGGAAAGGAATTGATGTTCCTTCACTCGGGTGGATCATTAATTGAGTCGGTGACCATCTGGTTGCATAGATCGCTCCTAGTTCGCGTGGCATTGATACTGATGGCCAAGGGTCATGTACGGACTTGTCAACGTAAGGTGGACACGATTGTTGATGCGAGAGCAAGACCAGGCCCGTGCGTTTCTTGGCATCTCAGCTCAACTTCGCAGCAAGGACCTGCCCTGCTTCCTTTTCCATGTGCGCATCACACCAAACATGTCGTTCATATCCGAGTCTGAGATCCTTGCACTCCTCGAATTGACCGAAGAAGATATGCTATGGTTGATTCAAGGACTAATCTCTGGCACACTCTGGATGATGGGCGAATTTGTCGATGATGCAGACTTCCTCGAGGACGGGGTAGTCGAGGACAGACTGGACAACTCTTGGGAACTGCTGGCGTATTGAACTCCCAGTACATCTAGACTTTGATCTTGATATCGGCCTCATACCGGCTGGAGTCCCAAAGGCTCATTTCGAGATGCTACAAGGAAGTCTTGAACGTGGAATCAACTGAAAGTCCCACGGCTTGAGAGAAGGATATACAGAACGGTATACGGAACGGCATCGCTGGATTCAACGAGGTCATGTCCGATTTCCCCCAACAGCGACCGTTCTCTGAATCCGACGAGCATCCAACATCTCTGCATGTCAACCAGAGCATGAATCCAGGCAGGGCGAGAGCCGAAAAGCAAGCTGCAAGACGCCACCGCTGAATCATGGGAAAGCTCATCACCCGACTACAGGCGGTAGTCGGAATGTATACCGCTATTCTGGTTCTGGCTCAGAGCACTACGCGAAATCGACAGCCTGTGGAACTGTATCTGGGTATCACGACTGCAGTCGAAGGCAAAGGCACCCTAGCATCCAGTTCTGTGACCGCAACATCGATTCCGAGATCGGTAAATGCTCTCACAGTCTGTTCCTCAAGCGTTTGATTCGGTGTTCCTCCAGCTAGGAAATGCGATTCGAAACCTACACCGTCGATGTGGATATCTCTGGCTTCCAAATTCTTCATCAAGGCAATGGCAGCGCTGTTCTTTAGGTCATGAGGCTCAATACCGTACTCGTTGTAAATACAGCTTAACGTTCATTCAATCCTTTATCCCTAACAACTTTCGAAGCAGCTTTGAAGGCGATGGCGACATACTCCGGCCCTATGACCTGGTATCAGATACTGTTGACTGTTGCTTTCCTAAAATGCTTCATCGACGACGTCCCATTGAGGACCGAGGCTTGAGCCTAACGACGAGCGCAGCTCCACTCCAAAAATTCTTCGATAATACGACACCCTCTCCATCCATCCTTTCCGAAAATCAAAAACCCGTCGTCCCCTCCCCCCAAGGATCCCGAATTTCCTCCAACGCCACAAATTCCCGTCAAACCCTTCACAGCCCCAAGAAACTCTCCTCCCACCCCCAGGATCCCCATCATCAGCATACCGCGAAACTCGAACAGAAAATACTCCTCCACTCCACACTCCAACCCACAATCCTCTTCTTCTTCTTCTTCTTCTTCTTCAAAGCCCGTAATTGCACCACAAGACGCCCCGAATTCGAAAACTCGAACCGTACTATAACGTCCCAAACCTTAGTTCTAGATAGAATAACCCCGCGGAGAAAACGAGCGAGACAATGTCCCAACGGCACCGAGATTTTCCGTGGCCGCGAACGAATATCTTCACGTCGAACGTGTAGTCGTAGTTAGTTTTCAAGCTTATTAGCATGGAAAGGTTTTTTTTTCTTCTTTAGCTTCGCGGTCTATCTGTTTAGAAGTTCGGAGCAAAGGCAGAGCCAGTTTGTGCCTTTTTTTTATTCCTGGGTTTGTACGAGGCGGTGCAGTGAAGGGTTTGTAGATTCTTCCATCGACGAGTGTTAAGAGGAGTGTGGGTCTGTGCAGGTGAAGATTTTGTTCGCGGAGTTCGAGGGGAAGGGAGAGGAGGTTGGTCGGTGTAGGAGGAAGTCAGGATGGGAAGGTGTGAAGTTGGGAAGTTCTACGAGGTGGAGCGTGCCTGAGGTTTCACCTTGGTCTGATTTCAGTGGCTATATCACGATATCACGACTTACGGAGAAGATTCAATGCCGTTGCTGTTGTCTCTGCGACCGAAGCGGTTCAAATGCTTTCTTCCAGCTATTTTTGTCGTTGAGAGACCAGTTTTGGTCTGGTGTTGGACATGGCGGGCTTTGCGAACCATTTCTCTGCCACAATCCCGCCAACGGTCTCTGTCCGCTCGAGCTGATTAGATGTTTAAAAGCGGCGAAGGATTCAAGCTTGAACTTATTCGCTGGAGCGCGTGCGGCGTCAAGCTCGTCAAAAGCATTGTCGACTCTACTTGAGTTTGGCAACTGGAGATGAGCATTGTCAAGGTTGAGCGCTCTGTGTGCCAGAGTATGTGATTCCGGAGAGGCTGACCCGGCTGTGTCAGGCTCAAGATCGATTCGGCTTAAGGCTGAATGGGCCAGCTTGATGCCTAGCGTACTACGCTTGAGCTGCTCGTGGGTCGTGAACGTGTCGCCATTCTCCTGCTGCGTCGACTTGCGCAAGGCAGCAGCATAGTCCGGCCAGTCATTCGTTAGTAGCAAGATCTTCGACAATTCTGCGAGGTCAGCGTTAATCTCGCGGGTTGACCAGCCATAGGCAATGACTTCATCGAGAGGGCCTGCAAGCAGTTCAGGTGATGGCGACCTTGAATCTGCCACCCATGAAGTTGAGTTGCTGGATTGCTCAGCTGGACCGTCGGCGACTTCGGAATGTCCAAAAGTGGCGCATGGAGAAGGCTGTTCTCCCAAGTCCAATTCTATTCCACTCGCATCAGTTTCAAAGGCTCTCTTCGAACTATCGACTGACCGGGCGGTCTGGGTGCCTGCTTGTGATCTCAATGCCTCGAAGCGTCGCTCGAGATCCTTTCGTATTTCCTCAATCTGATCATCAGAGCGCCGATTGCGTTTGGGCTGAGGTGGACCATTTTCGATCAAATCAGAACCTGGTGAGCGTGGCCGTTTCTGGGAGAAGGCTTCACTTGCTCTTGCAAATCCCTGCTGATGTTGCTCAAACTTTTCGGTCTCGCAGAGCTTTGAGCCTGCGTTACCCATGGTCTCCGCTGTACCTATGACAGCGAACACAATGAGAGCAGTCCCTAGAATCACCAGAGTTATATGTGTCGTGGAGAGAATGTAGAGAGAACCTCGACAGAAATGTGGACAATGAGAGGTCTAAGACATGCGTCTCATCACTTACACGAGTTCGAGGCAGCCATTGTCTCCATTCACCTTTACTGGCTGTGTGTTGTCTCAAATACCTCTCGACCAGATATACTCTGGTATGGAGATAATGTCTTGTCGTAGAGCTCATGACGATTGTTCCTGCGATGAAGCAGCTATCGTCTGCAGCGGATTGTACTCATCGAACAAGGTCAAACTCCAGTCCCTCGTGCTTTCCACCACGGCGGCAGGAACCATTCGATGCGATGCCTGTAAGTATAGATCCGTTTCATGATTTCTCCAGGAGATGCAAGGCATTTGCCATAGAACGTATGCACGTGGCCAGCATGGCGTGAGATGAGATCTGAGTGGCGGAAGGGCTAATCTCGCCATTTCTCCTGTCCGCTGTCCGACTCCTGAGTCTGGGCGATCAGGTGGCGCGGGCTACTCAAGCCCGTGAAGTGAAATGCCTGCAGTAATGGCCACGAGATGTGCAGCTGAACGAAGGCCGCATAGCATTTGAAGCATATGGTGGTATCGTTGCTATTCATATGCGTAAGAAGATGCATGTGAGATCATGAGATGGGAATGGCATGGTATGCGCCACAATATGGCAAGGCGCTCGAGCCAAGTATAGGAGAAAGAGGCTTGGGCGCGGCTCATTTTTCGCTTGTGATTCGCTTGTGAGTGAGAAGCCGACGTCCGAGACCCCCGTGGGCCCTGAACTTGAGAGCAGCTGCGCTGCGTGTCCAAAACTTTGAAGTCCTCCCTGTCATATCCTGTCCTTCTAAACATTGACCCTCCATAACTACTCCAATTCGCTTTGGCATTGGTCTTGTACTCCATCGCAGGACTCAACACCTTCGCTCCCACCCACTCGACAACGACAGGACATACAAGTAGAGCAGCTGGTTCTGCGACATTGACCGCCCTCGACAAACTTTCAACATGAAGGGTATGCACAGGCGCAAACCACACACTGCCATACGCATACGCGTGCGCATGCCCCTTCAGTCGCTGACCGTCATGTAGCTCTAATTCTCGTCGGCGGTTTTGGTACCCGCCTGCGACCTCTCACCCTCACCCTCCCCAAGCCCCTTGTGGAGTTTGGAAACAGACCCATGATCCTCCACCAGATCGAAGCTCTTGCCGCAGCCGGTGTAACCGACATCGTGCTTGCAGTCAACTACCGACCAGAGATGATGACCGCGGCGCTGAAGAAGTACGAGCAGGAATACGGGGTGCGCATCGAATACTCGGTCGAGACGGAGCCATTGGGCACTGCTGGACCATTGAAGCTGGCCGAGCGCATTCTGGGCAAGGACGATGCACCGTTCTTCGTTCTCAACTCGGACGTCATCTGCGAGTACCCATTCAAGGAGCTCGCTGCCTTCCACAAGCAACACGGCCAGGAAGGTACTATCGTTGTGACTAAGGTCGAAGAGCCCTCAAAGTACGGTGTGATCGTGCACAAGCCAGACCACCCATCGCGCATCGATCGATTCGTTGAGAAGCCAGTCGAGTTCGTCGGCAACCGTATCAACGCGGGTCTCTACATCTTGAACCCCTCCATCCTCAAGCGCATCGAGCTCCGACCCACCTCGATCGAGCAGGAGACTTTCCCAGCCATGGTCAAGGATGGCGAGCTGCACTCATTCGATCTTGAGGGCTTCTGGATGGACGTTGGTCAGCCAAAGGACTTCCTGAGCGGCACCTGCCTCTACCTCTCATCCCTCACCAAGAAGGGCAGCAAACTCCTTACGCCCACCTCAGAGCCTTATGTGCACAGCGGAAACGTGATGATCGACCCTTCGGCCAAGATTGGCAAGAACTGCAAGATTGGTCCAAATGTTGTCATTGGGCCCAACGTCGTCATTGGAGACGGTGTGCGCATTCAGAGAAGTGTACTCCTCCAAGGCAGCAAGGTCAAGGAGCACGCGTGGATCAAGAGCACAATTGTTGGGTGGAACAGCACAATCGGCCGATGGGCACGCATGGAGAACGTGTCCGTATTAGGAGACGATGTTTCCATTGGCGATGAGATCTACTGCAATGGCGCGTCTGTGCTGCCACACAAGAGCATCAAGGCCAACGTTGAGAGTAAGCGAGCAGATTGCACCCGCACAAGTACAAGCACTGACATATCCCGCAGCTCCTGCGATCATCATGTAAACATTCCCATCCGGCATTCGTTTTCCACAGCACCATCTTTTCGCCAGCGCGAAGCGTTCGATCTTCACTCGGAAATCAGCAAGGGCAGCGTCGATTCAAAAAAGCCATGAGACGGCAGAATATAAAAGCAAGGGAGAGGTTGCTGTGCATTGGCGTTGAATTTTTCTGGCGTTCAGAAGGCGTCAAGCATAGCGACCGGGCTTAGCCACTGTACTAGCATAGCATCATCGCAGCCCAACATCCGTCGTGGTTTGATGATTGCAGCGAATTGAAAAAAGCAGCCGATGAAACAAAAGCAAGGCAAACTTTTCTTTTGATCCTGTCCAGATCATATAGTCAGCGTTTCAAAGATGTAAGAATGTGTTTGCTGCTGCTTTTAGCTTGATGTGGTTGTTGCACGTTTGCTCGGCCAGTAGTGAATGTACCTCTTCACGCGAGGTCCGTAAGAATTCATCTTCCTAGCTTGATATGGCTGTTGCACTTGCGCTTGTTCCGTGGCGATGGTGTGCCTGCATAGCATAGATCAATGTAAAAACTGTCGTCCCGCGCAATGCTTGATGCATACTGTAAGGTCGTTCTCCTTCCATACTGACATTAACATTAAGCCAGCGTTCCAGTCAGAGCTCGAACCGAATTGAAGTGTACATGCAGCACGAAGAAGGGATGTCTCCCGTACGTACTGTATGAAAGATGTGGAAAGTTTGTTCGGGCATGGTGTGTGCGTGGAAATTTCTTCCAGCCAAGCAACTCAAGTGAGATTGAGATTGACTTTTCACGACTGAAACATTTTTGTTGGCCTGTAGGATTTGATGGCGTGGCTCGTTTGGCTGCAGCTTTTGTTCTCCCGATCGTGCATCCGCCATGATGATCGTTGCTGGCTTTGCGGGTTGAAAGTTAATCTTGGGAGGGACGGGACGTGATTCTATGATTATTGCACCACGTGGTGGTTGATTATTAGAGGTCGAGAAATGTGATGATTGATCAACGTGGAGGTCATGCCACGCCCACGCGTTGCAGAGGATGTGCGCGCCAAGGCATGGATTGTCGGCGGCCTCAAGTGGTCTGCTCGTTCAACAAGTCGTGCCCCGATAATGAGCCATTTTGAAGCTTTCAAAGGCTGCCTCACTTTATGGGCTCGCATGGCATGCTCGAGCTTGGAGAAAGGGAGAAGGAAGTGAGATGTTCGAAGATCAAGAATGGTGGTGCCGCAAGGAGTAAAGTGTAGGATTGTTGGCGTGCTCGTTTGGCTGCATATAGGTGACGCACTTTGCATGAAGCTAAAGTTGTTGTTGGTGTTCTGGTTGGTAGGCTCGGCAAGGGAAATTGTCGAAGGAGGAGGATTTCTCTGTGCGAAAAGAAGAAGACCTTGCAGGCAGGCTGCAGAGCGGGACTCGGGGCCCGATGCCCGATGCTTGACGCCATGCACGCTACTCTCCCTCCTGACGCTAATCTAAGCGAGTTGTGCCCTTTCACACAGCGGAGACAAGCCAAGACAGACATTCTTTAGCGTATGCCCTTTCAAAGCCAATCATCGATCCGGTACGTCATGAGCCTCAGCCGTTGCTGCATGACTTCTGCCATATCCACTACTACGCCTTGCCGACAGCAGGTCTGCGGCGTGCAAAGTCTCCAGATGGGCTCGCTCGCTTCCTCCCTTTCTTCCTCGCGAGAACGCTGCTTCTGGTTCAGCAGGTCGGCCCGCCGGTCCCATTCTCGCCTACCCGATCCCGATCTCACTTCTCCATCCCATCCACCATCCACCATCCACCATCCACCATCCACCAAGCCTCTCACATCACTCTCACGCCGTCTACGCTTAGCTGATGCTGCTGCCCGAGCCTTGTTCGAGTGCGCAAGCCGAGGCAACGCGGCAGCGGAACAGCGCGCGCGCGTGCACTGTCCGTCACCGTCACGGCGTCACGGTTCACCCTTGGAAAAGTGGCCTCACGCGAGCGAACCTAATCTCGGATGCAGCGTGGGTCATGGTCATGGTGGGTGTGGGTGTGGGTGTGGTGGGCGTGGGTGGTGATGGGTGATGGGCGAGGTCTGGTCTGGTCCGGTCTGGTCTGGTCTGCTAGAGGTAAAATACATCGACTGCCCTTCCCATGCTCACGCCGGACTGCATCCCAGCGCCTTGCCTTGCCTTGCATGCCCATTGCCCGCACCTGCAGCCGCTGCCACCAGCCAACAAGACAGTAATGTCGCATTGTGCTGCCATCACGCGAGCTGAATCACCACCTACCCTATTCTATGTACCTTCCTATGTACTGCACTGTACTGCACTGTACTGCACATGCACAGGAGATCCGTGAGCTTAAAATATACTAATGTCAGCCTTCTCTCCGCCATCGACACCACAGCTTCTGGACTCCTCGGAAGCCTATCTCAGTCTCTCCCAGACGCTGTACCACTTCGCTTCTGCTCCTTCAACCTCACCTTCCCCGCGTCCCAAGACGCACCCGACAGACATGGACAATTCGCTCTGTCTCTGCTTTCCATGTATCCTTCACTACCTCGGCGGCTACATCTATCCCAGAGACGAACACCAGTACTATCCCGAGTTACAACGAAGAGGATTCACCCGTTCAGAACAAAAGCAAATTGCAGAAGAATGGTACTGGGTAGCATTCGAACGTGAGACTGCTGTCAAAGACTACCTCCGAGGATATGTCACCTTTCGAGATGGCTGTTGGTGGAGGCCAGCACCATCGCCTCCGCCATCCATGCCATCAACACCCTCCGTCGCTGGCTCGAATACATGAGCAGTAACATCGACCTACTTCGACGAGTCAAATCACCTGGATGACACGGAATGGGAAAACTGAGGACGATTCTGCTTTTCGCAGAAACATTGGACCATCGCTACTCCCGACTTTCCTCACCACTCACCCCTATCCCTCGAGCACTTCCAACTGCCTCTACCAAGCGTCGTCAAGCATTGGGCACTATTTGGCGACTTGTGCAGAAACCAGACACCCGCGGAACCACCACCGAACCGACTTCCCGACGCTGGGGTAAAGCTAAACCACATGATCGGTACCACAGGAACAGCGGTGTCTCAACGCAACGGAATACTCTCTGGTCCATCTCAGTGCATGTACCGTGCGACCACATTGGCTTCTGGCCCGGCCAATATATTTCATCGACTTGAAATTGCTGCAACAAGGCAACCAACGATTTCGACCACGTCACACCGCCGAGAAGAAAAGACGGTGTTGCAAAGTTCGTGAGGTTCCTTTGTCCTGGAATCGCCAACGTAGGGATCCACGAGCGTGCTTGCTCCTGCACATGCGAACATCTACGGCTCCGCTTTCTTCACGCTCAGATTGGGATAAACGGATGCCTGTACGTCGTGGCATGACCAGGACCAACCCTCTCATCAAGATGGAGGAGCGGAGCGTTCAGCAAATCATGTCGACTACATTCAGGCTCTTCTCCCTGCCACTACACCGCCGGTTACTTCCACGCAGCATGGGTTCTGCAATCGACGGGTCGAGACAATACGGGCCCTGGTATTATGTTGGGCACCACATTTGCCAACCGGCACTTTGTTGGGCATGAACAGAGAAAGACATGTAGTTACCGAACAAGTCTGTGGCTATGTGTACTGTAGTAGTATGTAGTAGTAGTATTTAACAAAAAATCCCATATCAAAAAACTTCTGCCGTAGTTTGTCTTCTGCATTGCGCAATACTCATCGTCGATGCTTTCACCTAGCCGCCGTAGCCGTAGCCGTCGCCGTACGTCTCGCCTCCCTTGCAAGCCTCGTCAGCGCGAGTCAGGACTCAGATTCTACCCTTCACACACTTGTTACAGGTCCATCATCTCCACTTTGCATCCCACATTATTATTTCCTGGCTCAACATCGGCCGCAGAAACCCAGTACTGTATTTGAAGAAAGCCTGTGATTCTGCAGGGTTGATTTGTGTATGAGGACGATTATTCTACTAAACCAACCTTAGAATACGCGGGATTTTGCGGCGATGGGCTCCGCTTCCTTCATAGTCGCTTCTTCCGCTCTGTGTGCACCTTCCATCATAGATATCACCTTCTTCTATTTATGGTCTAGCGGCTGTGAGATGTTAACGTAAGGAGAGTACAGTAAGTAGGTGCAAAATCAGTTATTCGAGATCCGATGGTGGAAGGTGCGTGTTGTGCCTACCTCTACTAAAGCAGGTTTACAGCCGCAAGCTTCTAGACCTACTGCACACCTAAATATAGCCTAGTTAGTGAATAACCTTTTAGCGGGCACTGCCGTATCTTCTAATAGTACTAAGACGGGTTATAAAGGTTACGTAGCGTGTGTTCCTCGCGTACCTATATAATTTAAACATTAGGTGTACCTGTCAGGGAACTAACCTGACTCGTGACTAATTCGTGAACGCCTTAGTAGCGTCCCGTACCCGACTCGTAGGGCTTAGCGCACCGAGGAAAACTCTTTACTTACTCCTTTCCTTTTCGAGTCCTTTAGGTATTATTATATAGAGAAATCTAACTACTACGTCGTGTCTATACACCTATTTATTTACTCCTCTTATAGTATAATACCTCCTATCCCTTCGGGGGAATAGTAGTATAGACTCGAGGCCCTCTCGTGCCCGGTCCGTCGTTAGTACGGTACCCTATAAAACCTTAGCTAATCTTAGCGGATGCCGTAGGGTAAGAGAACTAGGAAAACTACCTAATCCTTATTAAGCATATCCTTACGCTCGCGCTCTCGTAGTAGAAGCTAGATACCCGCTGTGAAGGGTGAGACCCTAGGCTTAGCATAGGCCTAAAGCCTTAGGCCTATGCGATAGCTTAGCTTTCCCGCGGCACCGTGGCCTACCTCTTTTATAGCGGTCCTCGTCTAGGACCTCCCTTCCTTCCTTCTTTATCGAACCTATTAAATACTACTTTAAGCCTTAGTATATACGTAGCTCTCCCGTAATATTAGGTTCGATTAATTTACTATAGAACAACTAGCGGATTACCCTACGAATACTCCGGAGTTAGCCTTAGTTATAGTAGTAGCTAGGGACTCTAGTCGTACTTTAGGGAATTCGGATAAGTAGGTATAAGTAGCCCTAGAACGTATATATACTCGTTAGTAGTAGTTAGAAGCGGAGTTAGCCGCTATTATTTAAGCTTAGGCCGCCGCTATTAGGCCGGAGTCTATTATTAGCGATAAGGGGGAGGCCTCTACGAATAGCCTCCTACGAAACCTTATCTAGACCCTCGCTACCTTACCCGCCTAGAATACTACGGCCCCTAGGGAATAGAAGCCGCCTACCTAGGACGGTAAACTAGAGACCTTCTAAGATTTTCTTATTAGGTTACGGAGCTCTTACTCGGTACGTTCCGAGTTAAACCCTAAGCTCCTTACTAGTTACTATTAGAATACTATTTACGACTCCCTCTATATTAAAGGAAGGAGCCGTATACGTTACTACTAGGAGGTCGGGATTACGCTACTATATAAGGACCTTACGCTCTTTATCGAGGAGATCGCTCGAGTCTTTATAGACCCTAACTTAGCCGCTAAGGCTCTTAATAAGCTTATAACGTTAAAATACGTCGAGGGGTAACCTTAGTAGGAATACTAGTTAGAAGTAGACGCTCTTATTATTAATACGGGCGGTTACCTATAGGAAGACTCGACTAAGATTAACTACTTATAGTATAGCTTCTTAGATATCGTCTATAGAACGACGATCTCCGCTCCCTATACGACGAAGTACGTAGACTATAGAGCGGAAGTTAAGCGCCTTATAACGAAGTACGAGACTACCGATAAGTTTAAAGTAGCTTACGAATAGTAGAAAAGGAATAAGGGTAAGAAGGCCGTAAAGGAAGCGGCGTAGTTAGTCCTACCGCTAGTAGTTACCGGCGCGTAGAAAGATAGCGATAGCGATATTATTATAAATACTACGCGAACGAATAGTTACTACGCGAAAGGGAAAGGAGATAAGTAGAAGTAGGGCGGAGTTCGATAAAG
>LFZN01000133.1:0-90468 GCA_001578235.1 Pseudocercospora eumusae | reverse complement strand
CGTACGCTCGAATCTTCGTAGAGGCCTAGGTAAAATACTACGGTCTCCCCCGTACGATCGTAAGCGATAGGGGTACTAACTAGATAAGTACATTCTAGTCGGAAGTCTATAGACTACTAGGTATAAAGTAAAGACTAAGCTCCGCTTACTACCTATAAACGGACGGAGGCCCGGAGAAGGTTAACTAAGACGTATAGGCCTACCTAAGGAACTATATTAACTAGGAGTAGTCCGACTAGAATAAATAGCTAGCTACTATAGAACTAGCGCTTAACGGACGATATTACGCGGGTTTAGGGATAAGCCCGTTCTTCGCTACTTATAGTTACGAATCGACTTCGCCCGTTATATTAGAACCGTAACTAGCCGAATTATTAGGACTTACTACCGTAAAGAGGGCGAAGATGTTTATAGATAAGATAAAGGATATTACTAGTTTATACTAGATAAGTATAGCGGAGGCCGCCTAGAAGTAGGAGGAGGCCGCTAATAAATAGCGAACTCTAGTACCTATCTACCGAGTCGGAGATAAGGTCTAGCTCGACCTCCGTAACTATAAGACGGATAGACCGAAGAAAAGCCTCGACGTACGGCATACGAAATATATAGTAGAAGAGGTTCTATTATCGGTCTCCGTCCGGTTATTAGGTATCCCTAGTAATATCTATCCGGTATTCTATACGGACCTCTTACGATTAGCGAGCGAAGACCCCCTTCCGGGATAGACGACCGACGATAACTAGCCGGGACCCGTCCTTTTTAACGCGTACGACGAGTATAAGGTAGAGGAGATCCTATACGCGAGAAAGAAGAGGAGGAGTAGAGGGCGAGAGGCCCTCGTAAAATAGGAAGGTTACTATTAACCGACGTAGGAACCCTTAAGTAACGTAGCGGATACTACTACCCTAGATAGGTTTAAGGAGAAATATAGTAGTATTAAGGAGAATAATAGTCCTATAGAAAGATAGGATAAGAGGAGGATACCTAGGAGGAGGGCGGAGGAGTAGGAAATCGAGTATTTTCGAGCGGAGTTCGGGGTTTTCTAGTAGGTAAGATAGGCGTTTATTACATTTTATAAGACTTTTTAAGAGGATTTACCGTAAGGAGCGGTCGCTATCGACTAGATTCCGACGGCTTTTAGTTAGAGTACGCGGGGTTATAGGACTCGGAAAGAGGAGGATATAAAAAAAAATAGATATTTTACGGAGGAGAGAAGAGTTTTCTTTAGTATAGGGCGTTCGCCGCCCGGAAACGCCTAGGGCGCGCCTATTTAACGCTAGAGGCGTACGAGAAAGTTAAAGTATAGGCCCGATTACTCGTCCCTATTATTATCTTCGGCCGATTCCCGCTAGTTTCTACCCGGAGACCCCTACTTTCTACCCTTCTTCTTCCTAGGAGTACCTCGCGTATCTCGCGCGGCGTCTTACGCGGCCTTAGCTTCGGCCGTTATTTCGCGACGACCGCTAATACGGAGGACGGGAGGAATAGTACCCCTAGAAAACGAGCGGTTAGCGGATAAAAGCGGGCGGAGAGTAGGGAAACTTACTTTTAGCGGAGCTCGATTATAGTATTTACTACCGTATTATTTACTTCTTAAGTAAGACCGCTAAGGAAGACGTAGTTAGCGGGGAAAAACGAGCGAGGAGTAGGGAACTTACGTAGATAGTAAACCCGTAGGCTAGAGAACCTTTAAGGCCTTCTATACCTTAAGCATTTTCTTAAGATTTTCGCGCGCCCCCTCCCTAAAACGACTATTAGTAGGCCGAAAATAAGCGGAGACCGGTACTTACTCGTTAGTATTACCCGAGCGGGTCTACTAGGCGTAGGCTAGGTAGGCTATCTAAGGGCTAAAGGAAAGCGGTTAGCGGGTAATTTCGAGCGGAAGTCGGAGGGAACTTATAGTTCTTCATAGTAGTTACGCTACTTTTAGTACGACTCGTAGGCCGTTAGCGTACGATCGCGCTATTAAAAGTTAGCGGAAACTAATCGAAAACGAATAGGAAACTTACCTTCTTTACTTAAGGGACGTAGTCTCTCCCGGCGTTAGCGTATAGTACGTAGTATATACGTATAAGTTCTAAGCATAGGTTAGTAACGAGCGGAGATCGGAAGGAATAAGGAAACTTACGGTTATTAGAGGAACAAGATAGAGTAGAGGAAGCTACTATTACCGGTTAGTATCGGTTAGAGACCGGCGGAGGGTTATTAGACTTACTAGTATCGGTAGTATTAGTAGTAGTAGTATTATTATTATTATTATTATTATTATTATTATTATATAGAAGGAAAAGAAGAAGAACGAGAAAGGTTAGAAACTTAAGTATATAGGTACTAGAGGTAAGGTTACCGCGCATAATAAAGCGGTAATAATAGTCCCTTTACTTTTTACTTATAAAGTAGATAATAGGAAGGAGTAAGCGGGTAGATTCGAGCGAAGATCGCCGCTTTTAAGGAGGAAAGCGCGCCTTAGGGAGCCTACGAGTAAGGGGAAGAAGGTAATAACGACATAAAGGGGTAGGTAGTAGGCCTATTATAGTAGGGCTATGTAGAAAGAGCTATAAGTTACTATTATAAGTAAACTATAACGTATAGAAGTAAAGTAAAGGATAATAGAAATAACATTAGGGGGGTACGTCCGCGACTTTTCGGGGGGAAGGTACCTCCCTACCTACGGAGACCGGCGGAAAACGACCGGGGGAGGGGGGTATTATGAAGGGTAAGACCCTAGGCTTAGCATAGGCCTAAAGCCTTAGGCCTATGCGATGGCTTAGCTTTCCCGCGGCACCGTAGCCCACCTCTTTTATAGCGGTCCTCGTCTAGGACCTCCCTTCCTTCCTTCTTTATCGAACCTATTGAATACCACTTTGAGCCTTAGTGTATACGTGGCTCTCCCGTAACATAAAGATATATACCGCCTAAGGCCCGATAAAGATCCATTACATCTATAACCTATCGCCGGAATTAAGAAGTAGTACCTAACTTAATACCCTAGTAAGGATCCTAACTATAATACGGAATAATTAATAGTAAATAATAGTAGGAGACTTTAACCTCTACTACCTACTCGAGGGCTCTAACTTTATACCGGTATACTACTTCCTAGCGGGGAGACTAATCGACGCGATAGAAAGCGAAGGAATAGAGATCGTAACTCTAAAGGGACTAGCTACGTAGGAAGCGAGGTAAAGTAAAAGTATAATCGACCTCTACTTCGTAACCTAGATAATTAGGGAAAGAGTTAGAAAATATACCGTAAATATAGATATAGAATGCTCGTTAGACTATTTACTAATATAGACCGAGCTCGACCTATAGGCTACCTAGGAATAGGAACTCGAAGCTAAGCCTAACTAGAAGAGGGCTAACTAGGAAGAGACTAACCGGATACTAGAACTAAGGGCCTAGGAGATAGCGGCTAGAGACCTTAGGAACCGGGACGATATCGAGAGAGTAGTAGAGTACCTAATCCGGGCTATATAAGACGCTATAGAAGCTATAATACCCTCGAGTAGACCGTCTAAGTACTAATAACTATACTAGATAGAGGAATATACGGAGAGAGTAAAGGAAGTAAGGAAAGTAAGGAGAAAGTAGACTACTACGTACTCCTAAGAGGATTAAGAAGCCTATTATAGAGCTACTTAGGAAAAGAAGAAATAGATTAAGAGGGATAAAATATAGGAATAGAGATCTACTATTAGGATACTTATAAAAAACCCCGAAGATATATAGAGGATAGCTAAATAGGTAAGGTAACCGACTTAGGATAGAGACTAACTACCCTAGTTCCCTAATATAAAGGATAGGTAAGGAAATATCTATACTATAAATAAGGATAAAGCGGGGGCCTTAGGATAATACTTCTTCGGCGGCTAAGTAGAAGCCGACCTTATAGATATCTAAGGAGTAAGAGTAGAACCGCCGAAGGAAGGAACTAAATAGAAACTAGAAACGGATACTAATAAGGTTATAGTAATAATAGCGAAGCTTCTAGGTAAAAAAGCCTTAAGGCTAAATAGAGTATATAATATTATACTTAAAGTATATAAAAAGACGCTAGCCCCGGCTATAGCTAATATCTTTATAGCCTATATAGAATAGCGATACTACTTAAAACGGTTTAGGGAATCCCTTACTATAGTACTTAGGAAACCGTAGAAAGAGGACTACTCCTAACTTAAGTTATACCGACTAATTATACTCCTAAATATAATAAGTAAACTCCTAAAAAAGGTAGTAGCTAAGAGGCTTATAGAGTTCGTAGAAGAATATAAAGTCCTACCGGAGGAATAAATAGGAGGGAGGGTAAAGAGATCTACCCTTATAGCGATAGAGCTTATTATAGAGTAGTTAAATATATATAATATTATAGAAAGAATAAAGTAGCGTTACTCCTCTTACTCGATATCTTAGGAGCCTTCGATAATATCTTATATAAAAGACTAATATATATTCTAAGGTAAAAGAAAATACTAATATAAATAGTCGAATTCGTTTAGTTTTTCTTAAAAGAGAGGACGACCTAACTACTCCTAAGAAGATATAAGTTAGCCCCTATTTAAATAAATATAGGAATACCTTAAGGATTAACCCTCTTACCGATACTCTTCCTTATATTCGTCGCGGATCTCCTACTAAAGCTTAAATCTAATTAGATATTAGTATCGGGATTCGTCGACGATACTAATATCTTAGTATAGTTAAACTTTATAGAAGAGAACTATAGAATCCTAGAAGAATAATATAAGGAGTATAAAATAGAGGTACGGAAATATAGAGCTAAATTCGCGCTAGAGAAGTATTAACTAATTTACTTTAGTAAAGCGAAGACTAAATATAATATAAAAGCGCTAATTATAATCTAGGGATACCTTACTAAACCTACCTTAGAATTACGAGTCCTAGGTATATAGCTAGACCCGAAACTAAGTTAGGGCCTATAAGTTAAGAAAGTATAGATAAGAGCTAAAGCGAATAAGTAATCTATTAAAAGACTTACGGTATTAATATAGGGAGTAATATTCGATAAAGCGAAAACTAGATATAAAGTAATTATAAAACTAGTTATACTATATAGGGCTTAAGTTTAGGTAGTATAAGATAAAACTCCGAAAAGGGTTATAGAACCGATTAATAGAGTCTAAGCCTAATATCTAAGAAGAGTTATAGGAGTATATAAATCTACTCTAACTAAAGTACTAGAAATAGAGACGGGATTATTACTAATATATTAATACCTAAAGGGAATAAGGTACTAATACGCTATTAAAACGACCCTATACCTAGCTTAGAAAACTATTAAGGAAGTACTTAAGAAGATTTAAAACTAAGTACTACTAAGAAGGAGAAGGGCTTATAGACCTAAGAGAAAGGTATAAAAAGAAGAGGATCTAGCCTAAAGAATAAAGACTCTTTATAAAGTATTTTAAACTATAGAGAAAAGGAAGGGAAGAAAAGGTTAAAGTATAATAGAGGAGATAGTAAAAATACTTTAGGAAGAAGAATAAGTAGAAATACTAAGGAGAAATAGAACGCTAAAAGCTTTAATAACCTTTAAGAACTATAACGATTAGATTTATAAAGACCTAAAAAGGGCGAAGGTAAGTATAGCGATATAACTACGCTCTAAGTATATTAGTCTTAAAGCTTATTTATACTAAAGAAGAGTTTTAGAGATAGAAAGTAAAGCTTACCTATATAGCTACCTATCTTAAACCCCTAAATATATACTATTAATATATAAATAATAGAGGAAAGGAAGGAGCGAGTAAAGATACTAAGTAAAAGAAAGGGAATACGATAAGATTATTATAAATAAAGAAGATATTAAAAGAATTACGAAATAGATTATTAAGGAAGGATACCTCGAATAGTATACCTTAGCTTAGGAGATAGAGGAGTAAATAGAAAGAAGGGGAGCGGAGAAGAAGGGGAGCGTAGAGGAGGGAGTATTAGGGTAGTAGGTAAGGTAGTTAGAGGGTAACTCTATAATACTAATATACCTTAGCGGAAGTTAAACCGAGAGATAACGGAAGGTAAGAGGTAACGAGGGTAGAGGGGAGAGGTTTTTACTAGCTAGCCTAGTTTCCTTTTTATAGATTATATAGCTTTAGACCTATATAGGCCGATAGGCACTAAAATAGGTAAATAAAAGATCTATCTATCTATATACTACTCTTTAGTACCGTCTCCATCTTTTTCTATACCTTAGTAACCTCCTTATGAGCTTTATCTCTATTTCCTATTACCTATAGCTTAATAGCCCTTACATAATCTATTAGTAACTAGAGGATGCCTCCTTATTAGCCTTTAACTCTTACTGCTTTAATAACAGTACGACTATAGGTACGTTTCTTCTCCCTATTAATAAGTACCTTACGATAGCCCTTATTCCTAGCCTTTAGAGAGGTTACTCGAATTGTTAATCTTATGCTAGTATTATATAGATAGATAGATTTTTTATTTGCCTATTTTAGTGCCTATCGGCCTATATAGGTCCGGAACTATGTTTTCTATAGAAAAGGAAACTAGGCTAGCTAGTAAAAACCTCTCCTCTTTACCCTTATTACTTCTTTCCTTCCGTTATCTTTCGGTTCTACTTCCTTTAAGGTATACTAGTATTATAGGGTTACCCTCTAACTACCTTACTTACTACCCTAATACTCCCTCCTCTTTACTCCCCTTCTTCTCTACCCCCCTTCTCTCTATCTACTCCTCTATTTCTTAGGCTAAGGCGTACTATTTAAGGTATCCCTCCCTTAATATCTATTTCGTAATTCTTCTAATATCTTCTTTATTTATAATAATCTTATCGTATTCCCTTTCTTTTACTTAGTATCTTTACTCGCTCCTCCCTTTCCTCTATCGTTTATATATTAATAGTATATATTTAGGGGTTTAAGATAGGTAGCTATATAGGTAAGCTTTACTTTCTATCCCTAAAACTCTTCTTTAGTATAGGTAAGCTCTAAGACTAATATACTTAGAGCGTAGTTATATCGCTATACTTACCTCCGCCCTTTTTAGGTCTTTATAAATCTAATCGTTATAGTTCTTAAAGGTTATTAAAGCTTTTAGCGTTCTATTTCTCCTTAGTATTTCTACTTATTCTTCTTCCTAAAGTATTTTTACTATCTCCTTTACTATACTTTAACCTTTTCTTCCCTTCCTTTTCTCTATAGTTTAAAATACTTTATAAAGAGTCTTTATTCTTTAGGCTAGATCCTCTTCTTTTTATACCTTTCTCTTAGGTCTATAAGCCCTTCTCCTTCTTAGTAGTACTTAGTTTTAAATCTTCTTTAGTACTTCCTTAATAGTTTTCTAAGCTAGGTATAGGGTCGTTTTAATAGCGTATTAGTACCTTATTCCCTTTAGGTATTAATATATTAGTAATAATCCCGTCTCTATTTCTAGTACTTTAGTTAGAGTAGATTTATATACTCCTATAACTCTTCTTAGNTACCTATTCGCGTTAGCTCTTATCTATACTTTCTTAACCTATAGGCCCTAGCTTAGTTTCGGGTCTAGCTATATTCCTAGGACTCGTAATTCTAAGGTAGGTTTAGTAAGGTATCCCTAGATTATAATTAGCGCTTTTATATTATATTTAGTCTTCGCTTTACTAAAGTAAATTAGTTAATACTTCTCTAGCGCGAATTTAGCTCTATATTTCCGTACCTCTATTTCGTACTCCTTATATTATTCTTCTAGGATTCTATAGTTCTCTTCTATAGAGTTTAATTATACTAGGATATTAGTATCGTCGACGAATCCCGATACTAATATCTAATTAGATTTAAGCTTCGGTAAGAGATCCGCGACGAATATAAGGAAGAGTATCGATAAGAGGGTTAATCCTTAAGATATTCCTATATTTATTTAAATAGGGGCTAACTTATATCTTCTTAGGAGTAGTTAGGTCGTCCTCTCTTTTAAGAAAAACTAAACGAATTCGACTATTTATATTAGTATTCTCTTTTACCTTAGAATATATATTAGTCTTTTATATAAGATATTATCGAAGGCTCCTAAGATATCGAGTAAGAGGAGTAACGCTACTTTATTCTTTCTATAATATTATATATATTTAATCTACTCTATAATAAGCTCTATCGCTATAAGGGTAGATCTCTTTACCCTCCCTCCTATTTATTCCTCCGGTAGGACTTTATATTCTTCTACGAACTCTATAAGCCTCTTAGCTACTACCTTTTTTAGGAGTTTACTTATTATATTTAGGAGTATAATTAGTTAGTATAACTTAAGTTAGAAGTAATCCTCTTTCTACGGTTTCCTAAGTACTATAGTAAGGGATTCCCTAAACCGTTTTAGGTAGTATCGCTATTCTATATAGGCTATAAAGATATTAGCTATAGCCGGGGCTAGCGTCTTTTTATATACTTTAAGTATAATATTATATACTCTATCTAGCCTTAGTACCTTTTTACCTAGAAGTTTCGCTATAGTCGCTATAACCTCTTTCGCGTCTATTCCTAGCTTCTATTTAGTTCTATCTATCGGCGGTTCTATACTTACCCCCCGGATATCCGTTAGATCGGCTTCTACTTAGCCGCCGAAAAAGTATTATCCTAGGGCCCCCGCTTTCTCCTCGTTTATAGTATAGGTATTTCCTTACCTATCTTTTATATCGGGGAACTAGGGTAGTTAGTCTCTATCCTAAGTCGGTTACCTCGCCTATTTCGCTATCCTCTATATATCCTCGGGTTTTTTTATAAGTAACCCGACCGTAGATCTCTATTTTTATATTTTATCCCTCTTAATCTATTTCTTCTTTTCTTAAGTAGCTCTATAGTAAGTATCCTAATCCTCTTAGGAGTACGTAGTAGTTTACTTTCTCCTTACTTTCCTTACTTCCTTTACTCTCTCCGTATATTCCTCTATCTAGTATAGTTATTAGTACTTAGACGGTCTACTCGAGGGTATTATAGCTTCTATAGCGTCTTATATAGCCCGGATTAGATGCTCTACTACTCTCTCGATGTCGTCCCGGTTCCTAAGGTCTCTAGCTACTATCTCCTAGGCCCTTAGTTCTAGTATCTAGTTAGCCTCTTCCTAGTTAGCCCTCTTCTAGTTAGGCTTAGCTTCGAGTTCCTATTCCTAGGTAGCCTATAGGTCGAGCTCGGTCTATATCGGTAAGTAGTCTAACGAGGATTCTATGTTTATATTTACTATATATTTTCTAACCCCTTCCCTAATTATTTAGGTTACGAAGTAAAGGTCGATTATACTCTTACTTAATCTCGCTTCCTACGTAGTTAGTCCCTTTAGAGTTACGATCTCTATTCCTTCCCTTTCTATTATATCGATTAATTTTCCCGCTAGGAAGTAGTATGCCGGTATAAAGTCGGATCCCTAGAGTAGGTAGTAGAGGTTAAAGTCTCTTACTATTATCTACTACCGATCGTTCTATATTATAGTTAGGATCCTTACTAGGGTATTAAGTTAGGTACTACTTCTTAATTCCGGCGGTAGGTTATAGATATAATAGATCTTTATCGGGCCTTAGGCGGTATATATCCTTATCGTAGTCGAATCTCCGTCCTCTTAGTCTATAGGTTCCTATAAATCTATAGAGATCTCCTTACTAACGTAGATGTAGGTTCTTAGCGTTCCCGTCTTATATATAATTATATAGTATCTCGGGTCCTTTACCGTTATAGGTTTTATAGAGTATAGGTTTAGCTATAGTTCCTAGATCGCTATAACGTAGTATTATTTCGGTTAGAGGGCTTAGAGGAAGCTCCTTTATACCTTATCTTTACTCTTATTAACGTTATACTATATAATCGTTAACATCGTCGTATTATTTATTAGGCTTAGTCTATCTAGTCCTATTAGTATTCCCCTTAACTAAGGATCTCCTCCTAGGGGGTGTCCTTATTTATCTAAGATACTATCTAGTTAAGTTTCCTTTAGTTAGGGTCTCTCCCCGCCTAGTCGATGTGTCGTAGTCTTCCTACCTAGGGGTAGTTCCTTACGGTGGGGGGGGGGGGGGGGGGGGGTAGTTTCCTCCTCCCTTTATCTCTTATTCGGGTTATATATTCTCTATCGGTTTAGCTCGTCCTATTCGGGGGTATAGTACCTCTACGGCGAGGTCGTCCTAGCCTCCCTCGCTCTCTCCTAGGCTCTAATTCTTACTAGGCATTCCTTAGCCTAAGAGGGGTATTTTCTTCCGTAGTTTACGTACCTAGCGTTTTCTTTCGGTTCTATATACTCCTTTACCTAGTATCCTTATATATAGTAGGAGTAGGTATTTATAGTCTTTAGGTACCTTACTACTAGGTGTCCGTATTACTAGTACTTATAGTACTATAGGATCCTATAAGTATTTATATAGATTTCCGTATCTATCCTTTCGAAATCCTAGAAGAGTCCCCTTTCTAAGAGTATATTAGCCTATTCTATACTCCCTACCTATACGATAAGTAATAACCTCGTCTTCGTATCTTCGATCTTTCTTTTAACCTATACTACCTTAGTAATTTAAATCCCTAGGTATATATATTAGTTTTCCTTCTAAAGCTAGGTAATATTATCTTCTATTTTAAATATTCTAGTTATGCCGTAGGCTATAACTATAAACTACTAGCGCGAGACCTTCGCCGTCTTTCTAATCTTCGTTATCTACTCCTTCTAGGTTTTAAGCTTCTTTATATCTCCTTCCTCTACTATATAGAGCTTAACTACTCCGCGCCTATCTTTCTTTACCCCTATAATCTCTTTTATCCCTATCTTTTAGACGATTTCTTTTCCTATTATTTTATCGAGATCCTCTTATTCTTAAGGGTCTATAATATAGACCTTAATAGCTATCTTCTTCTCCTTAAGACTAGCTACCTTCGCCTATATACCTTAGCTAGTTCTCGGGGCTAGAAGGGCTCCCTTCTATACTTTTGCCGTAGCTATTCCTACTACTTTATCGACTATTATCCTTATGTCGTTCTTTAGTACTTTTAGTCCTCCTAAGAGTTCTACTATTATTATCTTTAGCGCTCTTTCCGGAACCTCCCTATTAGCCGCTATTACTATCTCCTACGCCCTCTTATACGTTTCCCTCTACTCGCTTCCTTCGCCCGGGGGCCTCGTCGTCGTCGTAGTCGTCGTCGCCATTTTTCCGTAGAGGTATTTTTTACAAGTATATATTAGAGCGCTTTCTACTAAAGACTAGTATATAGAAGCGGATTAGTACTAAAAAGCGGAAGATTGAAAGACTAAGGGCTTAGTAGAAGAGAAGAAGGTAGAGACTACTACTAGAGCGTTAGGAAATAGTATGCTTTAGACTCCCGAGTAGTAGCGATAATACTAAAAGTTAACCTAATAGCTTCTATTCGCCCTTCTAAACGTACTCGTAATCTCGTAAAGCGTTGTAACGTATCTAGTAACCCATGCTTATAGAGCCGATAGAGTAGCTCGTTGTTAAGCTAAGTACAACAAGCTTAATAGAGACTAGGAGAATGCATGGTACGTAAGCCTATACGGTTCCGCAATTAAGAAATTTTTGGTTCGAATCTACACACTAAACTAAGATAGAGTAGTTAATTTTACCTAAATTAGCAGAGTGTTAGCTACATAATATTTATAGATAGATTACTTGATTTTGTCTACATTAGTAGAGTGTTAGTTACATAATAATTATGTGAAGTAGTGCGACGGTAGTACTAGGATTGTGCGTTACGTGCGGCTATGCGGCTCGTAGGAAAAACTCCCATGCCTGACAGGTAAAAGTCTTGGCATCTACTCCTCATCCCTACCCTACCTTTTCTCATTCTCATCTTCCTCCTTCTCTCCTTCTCCCCTCTTCTCTTTCACATGTACCTTCTATGCTGTGCCGCCAATCAACTTTCCCCCTTATCGAAACGCGTGTGCCAAAGAAAGAACAGAGGTCGCTTCGCAAAGGATCTGCAGTCCGTTGTGAGGATGGCCCTTTTGTTCGTCTTATTCTGAGGCATGCGGGCGCGCGATGAGTCATGGGGAGGGTTGTTGTAAGTATGGTTAGTTGGATGCAAGTTGGAGAGGGCGAGAAAGAGGTAGGTTGGTTTGGTTCTAGGTGTATTCGTACTGGGTCGTTGGTTTTGCTTTTAATGTTTTGAGTGCTTGTATTCGTACTGGGTGGTGCGTTTTGCTTTTGATGTTTGGGTGCTTGTATTCGTACTGGGTGGTTAGTTTTGCTCTTGCTCGTATGGCGGTTGGTCTTGCTTGCGAAATTTCTAGTACTTGTATTCCCACTAGGTACGGGTGTCTTTGCTTCAATGATGGTTTGTTCTTCTACGCGGTCTTCGAACGAGGAGGACTCTGTATGGCGGCAGCGGCGGTCGGTGCGGGTCTCATCAAAGTTGACGAAACATGCCATGGGTAGAATATTGGTTGTGTATCCCATAACCAAGACTTAATTTCGCTGGACCTACCTTCGTCTTCGCAAACGTTTTCCAAGTATCTTCCCTGCGTCCGCCATCATGTGTCATATAACTGCAAAGATCTTCCCCGTGCCTGCTGTAAGTTACTCCATCTTCTCGCGGCACTTGAAGCTATGGGGTGTCCGAAAATTACCAAGGTTGTAATGGACGTGTGATCTTGTTCGTAGCAGGCATGTTCAACGTGGCAGACGATCGCCGGAGACTTTGGATCGATTCATAGCTCAATTGACGTCGAGTTGTGTCAGCTGCTCTCGGGGGATGGTCTAGATAGATCTTACCAGAGGTATGCGTCTTCTGCGGGTTGCAGGCCATAGAGCGTAGCCGTTCCAGCTAGGATATTCAGCTCATGAACACCATACCATGTTGCTGTTCGATCATCGGTAAACGGCGGCTCCACGTAATTCGGACTCCTTTAACACTTGTTAGATAGCTTGCACAGCGCTTGGAGTGCGTGTCGCACGACTTGGCCTGATCGCAAAGATACACGAATCAAGGGCGCAGTAGAGAACGACCATTGTATAGCAACGACTAAGCCCGATCGCAGAGAAACACAAATCAAACCGACCATCTTGCAGTGCTCCCTCGTGGGCATCGCAGGACTAGGCTCAGTCGCAAAGATACACAAATCAAGGACATGGAGGAGGCCGGTTATTTGCGGTCGTCCCTCATGCGGTGCTTGCGTCCTTCGCCAGCTTCCCATATAGCTGCAAAAAGGCGTCGGGTAGTGTATGAACAAGAACTGGCGGGATGTCGCTTTGTGGGATGAAATGGAAGCTGAGGGAAAGGCAGATTGAGAAATGGGAGAGCGACTCTATAGACAAATGGAAGGCATGACAAAATGCGCGCGAGATATTGCAAGCTCTTTCTATGGCTCTACATCTTTGTCCTGTCCTCCGTCTAACGGCGCAGCTCTTACTGTATCTACTGATTCTCGTCGTCCCGGGTGTTCGCGGCTTGCAAGCGGTACTTGTACTCGTTGTACTGACGCTTTAGTCGCTGCAGACCTTCTGGTGTCGGATCCGCGTCGCCACCATTGCGCGTACCTTCCATGGTCGCCGCCGTGTCGTCGCTGTCGTAGCCATCTCGCGCGCGGCGTTCTCCGCGTCGAGATGGAGGTGTGCGTTGGTCTGGTTCGCGTGAAGGAGGACGACGTCCAGGCTGTGTCGATTGCGGGAGGGGAAGGGCTGCTGGTGTGGGCTGGATCTGCATCATCATGCTCGGCATCTCGGAGGCGGAATAACGAGTCACCGGCACGGCGGGGGCTGAGCCACCTCCACCTCCACCTCCACCTCCGCCGCCGCCGCCGCCGCCGCCGCCGTGGCGTTGATGATGAGAAGGTTGCTGCACGTTGGCGAGAGGCAGGTGGTCCATGCGCGGAATGTGGGTGGTTGGTGTGCCGCCGTTGTTGATGAGCAGCGACGAGAAGTCGATACACGCGCGATTGATCCACGTGTGTTCGACGGGAGCTACACCGCCAGCTGCGACGGGCTTGTTGCTGCTTTGCTGTTATCATTCACATAAGTCAGTGTCCTTGTCCCAATACCTCAACAATCGCATCGCATCACATCTTACCGCATAGTGCGTCTGCCATTCCAGATGAACGAGCATGCCCTCATGCCGCACCGCCAGCTGCTGCTCCGTCTCCTGCGCGTGCTGAGTCGCTCCGTCCACCAGCGATGCCGCCTCCTCGATTTCATGTCGCATCGTCTCTCTATGCACCACCTGGAACTCTCCATGCTGCACTGGCCGCTGAAGCGCCGTGTGGCAATATTTGTGCAGCGCCCCATCGATGCGCTCCGTTGCCAACCGCGTGAACACTGGCTCACCCGCCGCCGTCGTGTTCGACATGTTCAGTCGACCGCGAAGTTACAATCGCCTCGCCGAGCCTCTGAGAGAGAATCGAGAGAACTTCTGCTGCCTGCGTCGGGAGTCGCCATATAATCGCTCGTCGCACACTGAGACACCCCTTGGCGCCCGCCAGCTTCGATGTCGACCTTGACAATGACAATGCTTTGACAGCAAGCAACCCTGCCCGTATTCAGACCAGAGAAGATCGCCTCGAGGCAATTGAAGCAGAGTGGGTCAATGGCAGGAAGTAATACAGAATTCATACGGACGAAGATGAACAGTAGGTGCAAGAGACGGACGGCAACACGACATAGTCAACGAAGTTCTTCAGGCCGGCGACGAGTCGATGGCACTTCTTTGATTACATGAGAAAGCCTAATAGCATGGAAGAGGTAGGTATAAAGCCACTGTGAAAGAATTCTTCTCTCGGGCAATGCCACCTTATCTCAGGCTCTTCTCGAGCTGGTTTCCTTTTTTCCTTGTATGCACCTTCTGCGATCGACAGCTATTACTTCGCTCCTCAATTCTCGGTAGCGAGTTGGGACGTCTTCATCGAAGAGCAAGGCGCTTGGCATTTACTTCATGTAGTTCACGATTAGTGCAGAGGTGCGTGTTGTACCTGCCTGTGACTTGAGTTTAACCAAGAAGGGGCTGCAACGGAGATAGAGGTAATGCACAATGACGCGAGAAGGTTAGTACGATGTTCGAATGAGTTGGAGTAGCCATACTGACATCCATGGACGACATGGACTGCTATTGCTTCTAAGGTAGTCATGAATCTCGGGGACACTTGTTGCCTCCGTAATTCCTATACTCTCTTCTACCGGACACCGTCGTTACGCCTATCTCACATACCACACATACCGAATGCTCGCATCAGGACTCAACATTACCGCTACAGAGTTTCGGAAATTCTTGTTCTACATCGCGGCTTATTATATGGGACTTGTGCTGTCCGAGGTTCCACGACGCCTCTCGTTGTAGGATGTCTCGGACTTTCCTGCTAGAAGGCCCAGGGACCCGACTCTCTATCGGTACACGTTGCGAAACATATATAGCGCCATGGTCACAAATCACATGGCTCGTAGTATCCGAGACGCCGATGCAGATTTGCAAGATTCAGAATAAGCTCTGTAGGCTGATTCGTCGTCTTTGAAGGATTGATCCGAGCGGCCTCAGTTTAAACCTTTTCCTATCCGCCTGATTATATTTCAGATTTTGGCCAGCGTGCTAGGTGCTTTCGACGCGAAATGCATCAATGCCTCATGAGATGCAGCTCCCATTTACTGTAACACGGCTCCGAGGAGTAGCACCAAGGGACTCTCTAGCTTTGCACCACGACATTCTGCAGGCTCCTTTTTGTACCATTGCTAAGTCTCAAATCGATGGATAAGTGAGTTTTTCCAAGTCATCTCTTCCGCCGCGGGAATCCTCTAGCCTTTAAATGATGGCTCCGCCTAAGAATAACGCAGCGAGTATTCGGCGAAGTAGCTCGAGCAAAATGCTGAGCTTGACTACCGACTTGGAATTCACGCGAAGCACTTGTCATTAGCGAGAGATGCTTGGGTATGCGTTTCTGCTTGCAACGCGACTTCTACGCCGAGCTAGCACACATGCTAATCCCAGGTAAGTGAAGTCTTTGGCGACACCGAGGACGTATATCTATCCACTTTCGCCTAGAACGACTTTGGTAGCCTTCTGTTAGATGGTGCTAGGTAATTTGCTTGTTTCCTGTCTAAGGAGTCGGTCTTGTTGCGCCGCTGCTGGCCTTCTCCATCATGATTCTGAAACCATATCGTTGCTCTGTGATCGTATTGCGACCGAAATGACAGATGAAATTCATAATCTCGGGTCCGCCGGCCTATTCGAGTACCGTACGAACGAAACTGCCTCGACATTCTCCGTTAGGCCATGCAATTGCTACAATCAACACCATTGGCCTGCACCGCATCGACATACCGCATGTTACGGGAAAATGAAGCACTCTCGGCCTCGGCATTTCGTTAACGAAGCCACACGATGCTAGCGGTTAGAGGAGGTCAATATCTAATAATGGAAAGACTTCAAGCGAGGACTAGAGATGGACAAATGCATTTCATGGACTATCCTCCCGCGTCTGGTCCCCTATCGATTAGATCTCGCGAACCCCGGTACAATCATGCCTCTGTCGACATCTGCGGTCTCGCGGATTTCAATCTGAACCTAGTCGAAAGGTGGAGGGAATCTTTCAAAACCACGATCTTAGGAGATGAGGAATGGCCCAAATCGTACACCGCCGCCGTGGCCGTCGTTCCTAAACGGGTTGACCTCAAACCTAGGCCACCAGAGGTCGACCGACGACGTGGAAAAACAGGTTGATTTCAAAAAAGGGCTTCGCAAAATGCGGATGCAGGTGTGAAAGCAGCCATGGACATTGCTCTTCTTCGTTAAGAAGCGGATTCGTTCCGTGTAGACCGAGCGTCAACGCCCTAGTATACAACACTCGAAATCCGGATCTGGACTAGGAACGTGACAAGCTCTTTATCGGGGCACGAGTATGTGACTAACGCATGCACCGCAATCGGTATGGGATACTACCAGAATCACATTATTGAATGCAAGCACATTGAACCTAATCTACGCACACATCCAAACGACTCATAATGCATGTACACCTACTCGCAACGGACATTTCGATGTAAGCAAGTCTTCGTTAGCCATTGAGATTCGCAACCATACTTCCGTCCTGTCTCCAATAGGCCGGCCTACGTCCAGCGGAGCAGACATTTGTCTTTGGGATGTCGCGGAAACTAATCGGCTTTGAGACTCTGGTTTGGTAATGCGCATGTGACTAACAAGACACAAGACACAAATGGACCCGACTAGTACTCAGAAATCGCTGGGTCGCACTGAGACATAATTCTTCGAGCTCCTAGCTAGGTTGCCATATGATTGTCGTGAGTTCCCTCGTTTCATGGTCGAGCACGAACTCCTTCAACAGCACTCTATCGACTATAGACCCTGTTAGGAAGCGTTGCAAGTTTTCCGGAGGTACCCTTAATGGAGTCTAGTGGATCGAGTACTCGAATTGTCTGTCAAGAAATGCTGCTTTCAAGAAATACAACTTTTAGGAAAAAACATTTTCAGCAAATACAACTTTCAGGAAATGAAGCTTTCAGGAAAGGAGGTTTTTGCAAATACAACTTTTAGGAAGCGTAGCTTTCATGAGTTCATGATGAGCTCTAAGCACGGCGCCTCGCGAGGACAGTCCGTACAAGATTAGGCGGTACATATGCCGTGGACTTATTGGCACTATAGGGCGCAAGCTCTCGTACGACGATGCTGAAATACCAAGGACTAGTACCTGTTAACGATCCTCCGAAGAAGGCTTACGCTAGAGACAACGAGTGTTCGCGATTAAGGCGAACGAGGCCGAGCTGTAATGCAACGCTTCCATTCTTAGAGGGCAAAAGATTGCTGTGGCGCAAGCCGAGGGCGGTCATAACGGACTATGGTTCTCTTGATAGCCGGTGCTAAACGACGAGGCACGATCTAGTGGAGGCCTTGCGCCTTGTCGAAGAACTTTAGAGCGCCGAGCAGCGCGTAGGCATGAACAGGAAAGATGATCTATTGCCTACGTGCACTGTAATCCAGTGTTCCGACGGCGGGCGTGTGCTATGTGCAATGGCCGGCTGCAACTTTTGGACGGTCCACGCTTCTCAGATGCAACGACTGCTTCAAGCACCCCAACTAACTTTGGAGTATCTAGTCGTGGTGGTCTTCAGATTCTTAACGACCGAAAGCATAGTCCTTAAGACGCATTTCATCGCATACCTAAATGCCGCTACCGCGATCATTTCGCTGTGCCAAGCAACGGTCGCTCCGATTGCTTGGGATCGCGGCTAGCGACTGTAGCTCGAGACATTACAGCAGCGAATAGACGAGACACCTCGGTCGGCTATTGATGTTGGTCTACATAGCATAACTTTGAGCACTGCGACGCTTTAGACTGGCCCGGACGGTGTCGTACCTAGCAGCAAATCAGAATTGCGAGAATATGCGGTTTCCGGGCCTAACTTAGGTAATTTAGCAGTTTCGACGGCTAGCGTGAAGAAATGCTAATGGAGTTCTAGTCTACATGTACTTTCCCGAACGAAACCCGGACATGGCTAGAGGGCAGCTATGAATTTGAAAGGGCAGCGCTCGCCGCTGCCTTTGAGTGTGGCCTGCCACCTTCTCCTCTCAGCCTAGCGGAGGGAGATGACTAGTCACAGCAGTGACATCCACGACGACACTTTAATTTGAGCAAGGGAACGAAGCTGAAAATATTTCCACTGCGTATTATCGATGCCGGTAGAATCTTTCACTTCCCTAGCTAATGAGCGGTTGCCTACGGTGGCCATCTTTCTCGAGCCGATGGGTTTTGCTAAAGCGATTCGCGGTTAGGAGAGCTAAGAGCCGCGGTGATATTAGCCGCAGCGCCGAACGAATACATGTGTGCCATTTGATTTCTAACGCCGTACAGTAAATACCCTTGCAACCTCGCAGCATCTTCGCCAAGTTTGTGGGCACATAGGCTTGTGTCTAGGGAGCTGAGTAGTATTCTCGACTTTGCTCTCACGCCAAAGGCTTCCGGAGCAGCAGCAGCAAAACTCATGTCTGTAGATACTATAATATGCACTCTCTGGTTAACACGGCAGATCAAACACCATCTGCGATAGGCTCGGCACAATTCGAGCGGAAGACTCTGCTATGACGTGGACAATACATAACCGCATGGCAGAGGTCGATCCAGATCCTGCTGTCGAGCTAGCACCCGGAGTACAAACACCATCGAGCCTAGTACAAGGCGATTTAGGACTCCTTACTGTCGAACTGCTTGCTGTGGAGCGGGCTTCCTAGTCCCGGCTGGCCAGTGCTGCATCGAAATTTGGTACTATCGCGTCTAGCACTAGATGCCCACTTAGCACAATGCCGGGCCATTGCTCCTCTTGTTCACGCGTGATCGTATCTTCTTTACGACCTTAAAGGATCTGCGATGTTACATAGCGGGCGGCGTAACGGGCAAAAGTGATCTTGCGGTGAGTGGTGAAGCAGCCTTAGCGCCAAGCCAACTCAATTCCGACTTCACTTCAGGTCAGGGTAGGAGTTGGCTTGGCGCTAAGGCTGCATACGCCCCACCAAAGCCGATACTCCACTCCCTTTCACGCCGGACTCGCAAACCATTATGGCTCAACGACCAGTGGATCATTTTTCGCCAAACAAACGTCATTCGAATCGTTTAGATCAGGACAATGTATCAAACCATGTCAGAGACAGCATGAGAGACAATCTGCACGTCGGGGACAATGGTGGAAGCAAACAGACAGAGCGGCCATTTCCCTTTTTTTTTTTTGTTTTTGAGGCTACTCCAAGGTTATCTGCCGCCACTACACTACCAAAGCCTGCAGGGCAGCTATGTCCCTTTTCCAGCTCTTCTTCCCATGCTTCTAGATCGGTATCACGCAAAGCACATGGCGATGTGGGGCCCTTTGCTATCGTAACATTAGACAGTCTTTTAGCACTACAGCAAAGCCTAGATCCCCGTAGGACACTGCACTGCTAAAGCCTACAGAGTAGCTATCTTTCCCTTCCAAAGTACAATCAAAGGACTCTGCTATAGCACAAAAGCTAAGGAACAATGTGGGACAAGGCGATGTGGAACTCCCAGCTGTCGAGCGGGCTTCCAAATCCCTATTTTTCGGTTTTGGGGCCGCGTCATGGGGCATTGCACCGCCAAAGCCTACGAAGCAGCCATCTTCCTTTGCCAAAGCATGATTAAAAGGACTCTACTGCAGCACAAAACTTCGAGAGCAGCGTGGCCCAAGTCGATCTAGAACTCCCCGATGTCGAGCGGTTCCCCATCCACCCATTTAGCGTAGCATAGAGCGTGGACGGAAGCCGACACCAGTTACTGTCGAGTGACAGCGCGAGGACTAGCATCCCCCGTGTCCGGTTGTGAAAGACTAAGAATTCCAAAAACTACTAGAAAAATACATACACTAACCCTCACTCGTCCTCCAGGAACTTCATGCTACACTAGCAAAGAGCATGTAGGATACGCATCGATTATGCACATCTTGACGAGGCGAAACGGATGGGATATTCGGATGAGGAACTCGCTAGGTAGCAAAGCCGTCGTAATGAGAAAGCCGCCCGCTTGGAAATGGCACGGCTGCTTAATTGGCTCGAGATGCAACAGATACTGCTAGAGAAATAGAGGACAGCCGTACTGCAGTTTCCCATCTACCTCGCTAACCTCTCTCGGCCAGACCGTGGCTTTTCTCAATAAGAAGTGGAGGAGGAGATAGTAAAGCGGTCGGTAGGGGAAAGGCCGTTCTATCAAACAGCGCTATATTCGTGCCGCAGAAGAATCTCATTACGCTTAAGCGCCCGACTTAGCTCCCCAATACTAGCAGTCCTTCCTAGAGCTCTAAGGCAACGTTACGACTAGCATGGACATCAACGACAAGCTGCGACTCGTGCATCGTAGGAAAACGAATGCGCGTTAGTACTGCAGGCTGGAAAGAAAGCCATGCGATGAATCGAGACCTTTGTGCGGCCTATGCTTGGTCAAACAAGTTACATGTCGATACCCCCTCACTGCCGAGGATGAAGCAGCACTGGATATAGGGACTAATCAATCTGCTGCCTGGGAAGGGACATTAGAACAGGAGACTACGTGCGCTGCCTATGCACAGGAACGGACGATTTGCAGCAAGCAGGGACCTACCCGCAGCCGATGTTCATCACAAGGCATAGCTGAATGTCGATACTTCAACCCTTGGATATTCCCTCCTGCGAGTAATAACTCTGTGGCTGAGTTGGCGAAATACACAAAACCCATCTTACGAGACTAGTCATTAACATTTGATGGAACGCAGGACTACTAGGAGCAAGGTTGCGCTAGTATACCTAATACTGGCTATCTGGGCCTGCCGTTCAGGCTTGACGCTGCTTATGGTGCTCATAGAGACCGTCGGCTCATAGAGTGGAACACTGCGGTTTTCCTTCGAGGCGAGGAAAAGTTCCGAAAGAAATGTAATGTCCGATTTGAAAGCCTGGTTAATGCAATCTGCTACTAACTCTAGCTCTATCTTTGGACACAGAGAGCCGCGACGGTGCGTGGTCCGAGTACCATGCTCTACTATACCCGGCCTGGCGCCGGCCCGCATTCGCAAAACGTCTGGCGACAGTGCTTAGCGACGTTAGAGCGCAGGTACCCAAGGTCCAAGGATCATCAGAGAGATACAGGTTCACGAAAGGCTGAAGCTCAGGGTTGCTAAGGCCCGGCACGTTCTGGAAACGAGACCGCGTACGACATTCATTCACGAGTCGATCGCACATGCAGATTCGGGGCAATTCGCAGCACAGAATTACGAGCGGATGTAACATTCAACACAAATGGCAGGCAAGTAACGACATGGAAACCTGGCCGGCCGCTTTTACGGCCTCCCGGGATCCTGCCGCTAGAGGATGATGGATTTACACGATGTTACCGGCCATTTAAGACTGTTATACTTTAATGTGGCTTTGACATAATCATCGTTGAAGGATACGAAACAATATGTGTAACAGCTATTACCGCTTGGACGCTAAATTCGTACGATGAATTCGATCTTTGACGGCATTGCAATGAACATCGACTATCTACATTCGTGGAAGAGGATGGGAATATGAAACCGAGCAAGACGTGGACCAAGCATGACTTATTACCTTTAACTGGTTCTAAGCATCGGCTGCTGCCCATTGGTGTTACAGCATGCTACAGTCTCCGCAACATTCATGCACATGAATAAGTACATGTGAATGTGAATGCGAAAAAAGGTCGTCATGCATTCATTCATGCTCTATTCAGCTCATGTAACCACACAATAATATCGTCATGCAATCATGCATTCACATGAAGATTTTCGAGGTCATTAAGTGAAATTGGTACACCTCGCTGCCACCGCTACAACCCTACTAAAATCTCGAAGGGTTATAAGCCACAGTGGCCGGCTTAATAAATACATAGTGTAGAAGGATATCCATTAGTATTCCACAGGTCCGGTGGCATGAAGACCGCTGTGTACGGCTGTGGAATTAGCTAGAATATTCCGAGAAGCTAATTTCCGGCTTTCTAGGTCAACGGCCCTCATGCATTCAATCGCAATCATGCACTTTCACATGCAACGGCCAGCTCATGCATTCAATCATGCACTAGTTGCTAATCATTCATTCACAGTCAAGCGCTATCTACTCATGCATGCGGCCTATATTCACTCATTCAACCGCATGATTGAATGTTGCGGAGACTGGCATGCTAAGATCTCTCGATACTCAGGAATTGACTAGTCACCTACATGGCCTCAAACGCCGCGCCAGGCCGATATAAAATTGTTTCGACTTTCAAAACATTACAGAACGAGGCCCTTGGTAAGCCAAAACCAAACCTGGGGCCCAAAGAGACGGATCTCATCGAGCACAGCTTGATGCTTTTTGCGCAACGATTTCGGCGTCCAAATTATCCGCGTGAACATCAACCGCCCTACCATCGGCGCAGTACTCAGGCGCTATTACGATCTCCCAGCATACGCGTACAGAGCACTCTGATCTCGCTACTGCACCGCAAGATCCCTCTGCCCGTTGTCCGTTACGCCACTCGCTATGCAACGTCGTAGATCCTTCGATGTCGTACATGAAATATGACCGCGCGTTAACAAGAAGAGTATTGGCCCGGCATCCAAGACGACGATAGGTATGAGCATCGTATTTGGGCTAGATCTCGGTTAGTAGAAGCACCTTGTGCGGAGGCTGACACCAACATTCGGTCGTTTTTTGTCGTCCACGTAACAGCCTGGTTCCTTTCTGGCTTTTTTAGGTTCCACACCGCGTCTACCCCTTGTGGTTTCCTCCGCCGATGTCACTTGTGCTGTCGCTACCTGGTCCCATGATTCTATGCTACACGCGAAAGCAATGCAGGAGCTGAAAAGAACCATCGAGCCTCAGACTTTCCCTGAGAATTGGCGAGGCACAAGGGTTCTTTCGGCACCGATCGAGCGTCGCTTCCAACTGCATTGCAGTCGGTTAGTAACTTGAAAGTGCTGCCGCGGTAGTAACGCTACATTCTATCTGTTCGAAGACGCATGAGATAAGGCGCCCGCCGTCCAAAAAACCAGCATCGGAATCTGGACCAGCTACTTTCGACCTTTATGTTAATCTAGTGTAGCTCCTGACTTCATTGTCGAAAGCACAATTCAGGCTAACAGAGATGGATCGTGAGGCCTGGAGAGCCCTGTGCGGTACTACACGGCATTTGCTAAGAGACAAGGGTCACCACACAGCAAATGCGTACATCGCAGAAGTAGAGGCCTTTGTTAAGCTACATTGCGCAGAGCTGGACATCCTATTTGGGCGGGAAGTGGTGACGGCACGGGTTATGCTTCGCTACAGGTCTCGCAATCTCGGAGACGAATCTAGTGCGCAAAGCTGATGTCGTCAATGCTAGGGTTTTGAGTGTGCGGATTACGATGGCTACATTCTGGTTTAGACTGCTAAACGTACAGAGCCACCTCCAAACGTTACGGACAACCTCGAGCTACTGCAGCATTACCAACGCGACCTATTTATTCCATCCGACGTCATGACTATCAACTTGATTGGGGCGTTGACAGACTACTATCCGTGAAGCTCGACAACAGTGAGTGTAGCGCAGGCCCTGCGTGTACTACTCATCATTAGAATAGTGGAAGGTATTTGTGACCGTATGGCATTCGTCTCCATAGGCACATGGAGAGTCTCCAAAAAATGACCGGGAGGCATCGAATCGCTCGCCGACAGATCGCCACTGTGATGCCGCGATGACCAAATTAAGGAAACGGTAGAGAGCCTGGTGCGAGACTGCTTGAACGAGCATAGCTGGGTCAAAAATGGGACGATGTCGAAGTGTAGGATCCTCACTCAGCCCATATTCCCGAACTACTGCCTTCTGCCGAGACTGATGAGGTCTCCTGTCATCACATCTTCGAATTCGATCGTGCGATGACCAAGACGGGCAGCAGGATGTACACGAGCCTTTCGCACCGCTACTCGCAGACTTCATTCTACACCTCCCTGGAACGCCGCCGCTTTGGGTCGAGCATGAATCCTAGATGTCTAGACTTCTATTTGAAGACGACTCGGGAGACCCGAGAAGGCATGGCATGTAGAAGCTTACTTCTTGGCACATACTGTATACTGAGATGAACTGCGGGAAGCTATGCATCGCACGGAACCACGTCGAGCTGGAATGGGCGCGCTTAACGAGAAAATTGCCGGATGACATGATGCAGACCCATCTGTTCGCTGATTTTGAAGCGGTAAAGAGGTATATCGAAGCAAATGCCCATGCCGCTAGCGACGTACTTATCGAACAATTGAAGTCACTGGATCTTAGAGACTGTACTGCAAGGTTGGATCCTACTAAACCTTCTGCGCACCTTTGTAAAGAACCTAAGACTCCAAATTCAGAACATGATCCATTGATCTTTAGGATGAAAAGGTGCACAATCATTCCTTTCAAAATAGCAGAGAGTCTTGTTCAATGCTATGAGGCACAAAGAAGAGATGTACCATTATCCCTGTAGTCGGCTGATGCTTACTCTCACGTCCTTGTGGAGCATAACTTGACCGACTCGGATGTGGAAAACTTACGACGACCACGGAGGTGTTCTGCTTTTTAATTTGACCGGTCGCTCCAGAATGGATATGACTACCTGCATACTTCTTAATTGTCAGGACAATTCGCTGGGACATCGGAGGCCCGATCGGTGCGCATTTCCCATCGGCATTCACAAATCCAGTCGGTCTTTACTAGCAGCCGAGACCTATCACTTCATCTTCGGTCGTGTCGTACATGGCCCGTGTTGGGTTCTGTTACTGCCCTCCAGATTCATGACCATTCACGTCACGAGCCCACGACTATTCACGCCTCCGGGAAGCTAAGAACCAAGATGGACCTTGCTGAATTCCTTGAGAAAGACGGCGAGCTTTCTTTTTTTGGGGGCCATTGCGGAGCGGTGCTTAAGAGGGAAATCTTACAGCGTCTCCATGGCCATCTACCAGCATGGAAGGCGCCTTCTCGAGGCAGATAAGTGCTCAAAGACTGTCTTCAGTCAGACCCCTTGCTAATATCACAAGGCGTTTCTTCGGTAGGCTCTTTTCCTTCATCTATAATTGGACTTCCACGCGATCAAGACCAACAACTAAACCACAATAAACTCCATGCGCCCTCAGGGGTTGCTTTTGGACGAGGCGCGCGTACCGGCCATAGACACCTACGGTCCCATTCCGCGTGCTTTTCTCTGCGTGTTGTCATCTTCAGTGGCGCGATCCTGTTTAATGTCTTTGAGGTAGAATCGTGCTTCCGCGAGTGCTGGGCTGGAAGAAATCTCGCACTGCTCGAGTTCGTGGACATGTGTACCTCTGATGCATCGATCACCATTGCGGCCTTCTTCTTTGTGGTCTTCTTGGCGGCTTTCTTGGGAGTGCCAGGCTTCTTGGAGATTCTTGGTCTGTTCATGAAGAGTCCGCTTGCGCTTGTGGCAACTTCGTCCTTTGCGGCGGTAGTAGTCTTCTAATCGTTACGAGCCTGATTGGAGGCAGCTCATCAATGCAGATGGCACGGTACTCAGGAAGCTGGATCTCATCTTTCAGAGTCCTGCACTAATGAGTATCCGCATTCCGCTTTTGCCGCGCTCCCAGAGCAAGGAATTCGATCCTCGTGGCCAGTTTACTACAATCTCGAGCGTTATTGATGGCCCGTGGCTCCTATGTACGTTGCTCCGTCTTCGATGCTGCCTGTATGCTGACTACGGTTCAAATCTTATTTCACATGGAGACACTTCATGGTTACATTGGTTCACAAGGGAACGAATCGTCCTGCTTGAGATTCATCGACACGACACCGACGATAGCAAGTCTAGAAGAATCCGATGTGCAGAGACGCACAACGCACAACGTTCAGAACCTAGGGCCTCTTACATCGCTTACCCAATGCTTGCTAGACTCTAAAAAGTTGGCATTGGATCCTCGTATGCGAGGGCGGCAAGCCGGACGACGAGGGTGTGAATGACTGGGCAACAGCCTCGATCATGAAGGCCTTTACGAAGGATAATCTTCCCAATCCTGTCGAAAGACTCTAATCAGCCGGATGAAGTGCGCCACGAGAACCTGCGGATGCATTGCAACGGTTAGGTAATCGTCGATGCAAGCTTCGATAGCAATGGCTTCTCACAGTAGGTTCCTTGTTCCTCGCCCTTACTCAATACACCCACGACAATAATCGCGAGCCCGAAACGAGCTCCAGCATGCTGAGAAAGGTCAACGAGATACCAGACAGAAAGCATCTTCGCCGCCGTCATCTTCTGCTAGATGTTTGCGCCCCTACGTCAAACCCTGTTTTTGATCAAATAGCGGCTATTCTATATACGAAGTCCCCTATATTAAAAGCGCTTTATTACGTTAAATAAAGCGCTTTATTACGTTAAACGTAGTAGATTAGTATGTAAACGCATGTAAAGATAAAGTAGACTAAGAAAGACCCATTTGTAGCATATAAAGTAGACTATAAGAAAGACTAAGAATGTAGTATATATATATCTAAGAGCGCTTTTATAGTAGAAAGAAAGTAACTATTTCCGTAGCTACCGCCCTACTAACTTCTTAGCTACCCGTCTCTTTTGAATACCTGTAGGCACCCTCTTAAGCAATACCTTCTTAGTAGGCTTCTTCGTACGCTTTCCGCGACCCTTTAGTAATAACGACGGTAGAGGTAGAGATAGCTTAGGTCTAGGTCTAGGTATAGGTCTAGGTTGTTTAACTATGGTCGTAGTAGGCGCGCGCGATTAAGTCGGAGTATTATCTAAAAGCTCGCGAAGGCTACTTCTAGCAATCTCGCGAAGGGCTTAAATGTCGCTATCGTCGTCTATAAAGTCGAGGTTATTATTACTCGAGAAGCCTTTAAAGACCTTACCGTCGTTAGAAGCCGAGAATTAACTATTACCTTCTATAGACTCGTTATCTAAATGCCCGTAGTTTAAGTCGCTTATGTTATAGTAGCTATTACTAACACTATAGTATAACTCTAAGCATAGTAGACTACGCCTACGGTAGAGATAGGTGTTTTTATTACAGCCCTTTACGTAGCGATAGTTAGTTGCACCGTTAAGTAGAATATTAGCTTATCGCTTCGCTACATACGAGAGAGTTATCTCCTTATTCTCGCAGCCTTAGAAATAGGACTAGTTTACGAAGCTACGTATTATCGAGATAAGGTTGCGTACGTACTAGTTACCTTTAATCTAACCCTATAGAGAAAGTAGTTTATACATGTTGCGTAGCTTATTATTATCGTTTAAGTACTACTTAAGGACCTAGTAAACGATAACGCGAGGGCCGTTTTAAATGCGATATCTATTCGGTATAGCAACGCTAACGAGGTTACTAACGTTATAGGTCGTAGGCTCTACCCTACCGCCGTAGGTACGGTTAGCCTTCGTATTCGTAGACGCCTAGTTAGCCTTAATTAAGTCGTCGAGTATACGCCTATTATCGTTAATCTTAATCGACCGGCTAGCACTAGAAATATAGACCGTGCGGCGTCCTTCTCGCTCGTTAAAATATGTATTATTACGAGTACGAGTACCCTTAGTCGTATCTTCCGTAGGCGCGTTAGTATCGTTCTCGAAGTCCGCAATGTTATCGTTAAACTCGATATTATGTGCGTCTACTAAAGCCGTAGAGATAGTAGCGACTAAGGTAGTATCGTCTTCTTCTACCGGTAGGTCGTTAATCTCGTCTAGAAGCTGTAACTCGTTATCGGCGAAGATAAGGTCTACATTTCTATCATTAGTAAGGCGGCGGCACTCGTCGCTAATTATAGGCTAATTAGCTAGAGGGTCGCGGTTAAAGAAAGCCTTATAGGGGGTCATCTTAATCGCTAAGTACTAGGTTAAGTTGTAGATCCGTGTCGCTTCGTAGGTAGCGGAAACCTACCCCTTAAGACCTATCTACATCTTTATAGCGGTAATCCGCTTCTTAATAATACTATTCGCCTACTCTACGAGACCTTAACTCTATAGATAGTACGGAGCGCTATGCGCTATCTTAATCTTATAGGAGGTGATTAACCTCTTAACTACGCCCTTAAACTCCTTACTATTATCTATCTAATATAGTTTAGTATACCCTACGAAGGTGCCGAAGTCCTATACGTAGAAAGCAATTTCCGAGGAGTCTTTAGTCGTAAGGGCGTACGTCTTCGAGAACTTAGTCTTATAATCCTTTAGGTAAAGAAGATATTAGTATAGACCGTTAGGATCCTTCGAGAAGTCGATTAAGTCTATTTAGACACGGCTAAGAACACGAGAGGTTTTAATATAATTAAGGGGCACTTTCGTCTTATCCGAGGGTCGCTACCTTAGTAGAGCGCATACTTTGTAGTACTTAAGAACCTCCTTAATATCTCTCTTCGTTACGCCTTAGAAGTGTATGTTAACGAGTGCCTAAATAGGTCCGCGGCGGCCGTATGCGAGTACGTAGTACTCGGTCTTTAAGACGTCGAAGATCTCGTATTCCTAAATAACCTATGTAGTAGGCTTCCCTTCCTTCTCGATGTATATTAAGCGGCTCTTCTTATTGTCGTAGTAGAACCGCCTAAGAGCCCATCGCCGCTCCTAGTATTCCTTCTTAGCCATTTCATTATACCGTAGAAGCTATTCTAGTAGTATTGTAACCTATTTAATAAGACGTAGGTAACGAGAACGGGTATACCTCTTACGGGTAAGATTAGAGGTTCTCGTTAGATAGGTAGCAAATTTAACCTACGTAGTAGCATCGAATGGCTCTACGGCTTACGCTATGTCGCTATTAAGGGTCGGCACGACGGTTTAAGGAGTCGTAGGCCGTGCGATAGGACGTAGTAGTGTCCGTCGATTAAGACGTAGGTTGTCTAATCGAGACTCGGGAGATAGTGGCCTACGGATTAGCATTATTTTAATTTTCGTACGGATTTAAGGTATAGGTTAACTTCGGGCTTAAAATTTCCGGAGGCTATCGGAGAACACTAGAACGCTTATTAATAGCCATTCTCTTTATAGTCGACCTTCTAGTACTTATACATTATCGCTATCGTTTTACCGAGCATTATTTCGTGGTTCTAGTAATAGTAGTAGTGTTAAAAGAACGAAGTCGAGAACGGGTTATATAACTTCCGTACTACTCGAAGTTGCCTCGGAGATTTAACATCCGACATGTTTATTACTAGTAACATACTAACACTAGTTATAACACGACTATCTCTATACTATCTCGGTAACACATTTAATGAAATAGCAACGATTAGATTAAGCTAACTACAAGGCTAAAATAGGCTCTGTTTAGTTAAATCCATGGACTAGTAGTCCATTTTTGACCTAATTAGCCTTGGGATCTACGGGCGATAACATAGACAAAAGATTAAACTCTAAGACTTGGGAGCGGATTCTTGCACGGAGATTGTGAGCTTCCTCCTTGAACACATTACCTCACAAGCCCTTTCCTTGCCAACTAAAGTTTCAGCAGAGACACCGAACATCGCAAACAGCATCAGAGGTGTTGCTGGAGATCGCATCGAGGTTCATTGAAGAGCTTACGCGAGGATTGAAGCACGACATTAGGACGATGAAGACTGCTCACTCGGAAATTTGATCTGAATCTCTGTGCTTAGATTTATTTTCTGATTCCGACTGCCCAGCTAGTTACATGCTCACTTTGGAGTTGCGCAGGAAATCAAAAGTCCAGGTGAACTCCGCAGTACCAGAAACTCTCATGACGAGAATAGTCTGCTCAACATCCACCAGTTACACCAAAGCTCTCGCTCGGCTTCTAGCAATCCGCATGGGCCGTAATGGTCTGAGTTCAACAACGCCAGGCTCAACTCTGGCCAAATCATTGTATCGACTTGAGCAATCCACGGTGGGTTGGGTACCGTCTGGGCCCAAGGCAGCTTTCACCTCCGCAAAAGAGGAAGTCAGGGAAGTGTGTACAGATGCGTTCGTTCCAGCAAGAAAGGTCTCAAGGATTACAAAACAAATGTCATTATATCGATCGGGGTAATCGTCTTTCTATGTTTGATAGTGTACAGCGCTCGTACCAGTCCTGGCAGACATCTACGCCTACTCAATCCAACACACCATGGTCCAGGGCCCATTCGTTACCAGCCTTGCTTCGGCAAAGCCGCATGACATTTGCCTGTGCATTAGCAGATCTAGCTAGAGGACAGCATAGTAATTCAAAGCCAGATCGGACCTAATGGATCTCTTCCTTCACTGAGAGTGCTTCAAAGTAGACTGAATTGCAACCAACAGCCTTTCGGAAGATTACTTCTCGTTGAACGAAGTACAGCCAAAAGAGACCGTCGGAAGCTGCTCGAAAGCACGAACAACAAGACTCTTTTTGACGCTATCGCGAATCTAGACGAGGAATGGCGAGCGATGGTCGCGTGTTTCAAAGAAAAGATGTACTGCGAGCACGTCTCTCCGCCTTGCGAATGTCATTGGCCTGACAGCCCGCGTATTTGGTGATGGAAGGGCATACAGAATGTGTGGCTTTGGTGCTTGGCGACATTGAGATGAAGAAATTGCGTAGCAGTTTTGCCACAGCACGACATGACTTGTTGGAACGGGTATAGATGAGGGCAGCGTCCGAAGTAGAAAGCTGCGACGCCTTTCAGATCAAGCATTATCCCGTTGAAATCCCTTCAACGCATATGAGGAGATCTTTCGTGTTACAAACATGCATAGTATAACTTTGTTAGCGATGTGCTTACTATGGGTAGTTGGGTCTTGCCTGTGCATTACTTGATGGAGTACTCAATGTTCAAACCAGCAGATTGGGAATGTCGTTACAGCCTTGGAAGGAGCCCTACTCTGATGCCTTCGATTGGTAGCAGCCCGACCATATTGGATCGCCTCGAGTACCAGCACCGCTGATCGTAGACCGAGGCTTAGTCCACGCCCACTCCTCTTCGCGTCTCAACAACCATCGACCTTTGTGCAGCAGAGTTAGTGGAATGACCAAAGATCCTTCACTGTGACGATTGCGGCCTTGGAAAAGCGAGGGCAACATTGCGACTAGGGTTAGGGTTTCGTTGCGAAGAAGATATTCCTCGCCTAGGTGCTCCTCTGCCCTCATTTTCAAGCGACTCAGCCATCTCCTGCCTCTTGATCAAGTCCTCTGGACTTGTGTCTCACGCGCCAGGTGTGAGTGCGGTCGATGAGCTAGATCGGTCTCGATTCGATGTACAATCATGCTTGGCTCAATAGTTAGTTGGCGAGACGTCGTCGTTACCACCGAAAGGCGTCTTGCCAGAGCCAGAAGTAGCCTTTGGGACACTCCAATCTGGCTTGGTGGGCGTCCATACGCGTTACGAGCTGCTAGGGTGGCCGTGAAAAAGATATTGTGGATGGCTTGATGCTGTCTGGCCTGCCGACCAGAGTATCTTGCGAGGGCGGTAGCCTGTCAGGCGTCCAGAAGTCGCCATCAAATTGATGCATTTCATGTGATTTTTGATGGCGTTGTACTCGGATTGATGAGCCTCAACTTCCATCGTTAACGATGCTTAGAGGCATATGTACGCCAAGAGACCGGCGGGGCTATACAGTATCGGCTCCACATATCCATGCTCAGGCTTCATTTGCAACATTTACCCATACAATATACAATGCCACAGCGCAACCACCACGATGCCGTGTCTGGCAAACGAACGACGATGCCACCGTCATGCCGTCCGCCATAGAGCTCCGCCGTCCCGTGCAGTCGCCAAGACCATGTGCCTGCCAGCATGAGCCACATGTCAAGCAAGCAACGAGCACTCTAGGTCGAAGCCCTCTTTACCAGCTCCAGCTCTCTTGATGCGCCCGCCTGCTTCCTACACACAACTGTCCGACATCATGGCCGACACCACCGCCGCTGCCGCTCCAAGCGCAGTGCTCAAGCCTGCCGACCATCTCAATATCCTGCTCCAACGTCTCAACTCGCCTTCGCCTGCCTTTCAAACCATCGAGCATCGCACCTATGCGGTCGAAATGCGCTTGCCACCCGAACTTCTTCAGCTAGTCGCGACACCCAAGTACGCTGCCATGAAGCGTCTTCTGGAGAAAGCCTGCTCAGGAGCCAGAGCAAGCACGCCAGTCCAGTCCAAGCAACGCACTACTGCAAAGGTCTGTGAGATACTGGAGATGCTCTGCGAAGCCTTGGGGGTGCCGGAGCATGGTGATGGGAAGAGGAAGAAGAAGAAGAAGAAGGCGCCGGCGAGCGGGACTCCGATGCTGCAGCCGCATGAGGTCAAACAAGAGCCGGGCATACAGGCAATGGAAGGTCTAGGTGCGTATCAGCAAAGAGAAGCTACTTACTTGTTGCTGATTTTGTTGCTTGTATAGAAAGCTCCACCATTGATGCGACTTCCACCTCGCGGAAGAGAAAGCGCAGTGACGCCAACGACGCCATGCAAGCCATCATCATTTCCGACGATGACGACCAGAACAAGAAGAACACTACAACCACAGGTGGCGGCAGTCTCTTTGTAAGCGAGTCAGAGCCAGCTCGCTATGAAAGACTGGAAAGTCCAAGCAGCGACTCCGAGCATCAGGCATACGGACGTCGTCACGGAGGCAAACGAGCTCGGCTTGGTGTGGTACACGCTGGCATGATGGGGTCTACGCCATGACCCATCGCTTGGACAATCATCCCATATCTGCGCGCAGATTCATTACTTTCGATGCATGCCGTAGCTCATCACATATGCTAGCTCAGCATGGCCTTGATTCAGGAGGCTTTGCATTGCATCATCTCACTTTTTCTACTTGACCAATGTCTCATCACACCTTTCTTTTGCTTTAGAATTCTAATCTCGTTTGGCTGAACTCCGAACTGAATCACATCCACCTGTTGTTCCAATTACCGCAAGACTATACTATACCAGTTTTGGGCTGACATGATCACTTCTCCGATGGACTACACCAACCGCTAGTCCAGCCTATCAACTTGGGCAAGGAAGTTGTCAGCATCAATCCCGAAATCATTCATGACCAATATATCACACACTAAAATTCCGCAGCACCACACACTTCGAGCCCAAGGCAGACGACAAGAAAAAAGCACAAACACACATCGCAGGGAAAGTTTTTGCTCGTCGATCAGAGTACAAGCCCAATCGTCTAGGAGAAGGAGCCTCGATGGCATGCATGCTCGACCACCGCGATCACACCAAAAGCATGGGCGGCAAACTGCCTCTTGTCCCAAGGATGAGAAGCAAGTCAGTCCATCTATGGTCATGGTCATGGTAGCAGCCAATGTTGCAGGCGGGATAGTAAGTTATGATCGGACATTTATGAATGCCTAGCACCCACCGTGCTACATCTTACAAGCCAGAGTACTACACGAGTTCAGGATCATGTGTATTCCGGCTTCTCGCTCTTCCGCTCATGGATCTCTTACCAGCCATGGTCCTGTCTCAGAATCACGTTTCCGCTTGTGTTCCGATTTCTGCTCGCGCGCGAGAAATTACTGATGTGTGCGGTAGAGTGTCGACAGTCACAGCTGCATACCAAGTATGACCGGCTGTCAAAATCCCTTGCTTGGCTGCAGCATACTCTTGACGCTTAGGCAACCTCGATAGAGCTGTCTAGGAAGCCGCAAGATTGGGACCGGAGATTGTGTCCTCCGGAGTCGACGAGTCGTAAGAGGTAATTTAGTGTATTATTGCAGCGGATACCTTCTTGGAGCATCGAGAGGAGGCACTTAGCAGACTTCGATAGACCTTTCCGTAGTAGGGAAAGAATGGGAAGCGATACCAAGATCCTTTTCGAGTACTCGAAGTCGTCTCCCTCCAATCAACCTCTCTCGGCTTATCGTATTCTTCAAAGACTTCAAGAAGACGTTGTTATTGTTTTGAAGAGCCAGAGTTTGCTGTTATGAATGTGTTGTTGCTACGAGGTGTGATAGTTGCCAGGATAAAATTGGATCTTCAAGGGTGTATAAGACTTGAAGGCTGGTAAGTCGCGAGGAAGGACATCTAAGGCTGGGAGATGGAGGATTAGAAGGATTGAAACTGAGACCTCAATGCTGCAAGACGCGGCTGTTTAGAGGCAGAAGTCGCGAGGAAGGACATCCGAGGCTGGGAGATGGAGGATTAGAAGGGTTGAAACTGAGAGAAGCCAGGAACGGCGAGAGGCTTTCATTTTGCCGGCAGGCCAAGCAATGGTTGTAAAATATTCTGCTCAAACCACGGCCGGTGAACATTTTCGGCCCAAGAAATCAGTGTGTGCAGTGCGGCAACAATCGTATACACACCCCTCAGCGTAGAGGAGTCACCTATCGACACCCGGCTCCATTTATCAACGCCATCTTCCCTTGGATCAAAGTAGACAAAGGACCACTGAGAACCCTGTACCACCAGAGCAGGTAAGGATATACACGGAGTTGATCCACGACCGAGTTTCTGAAGCCATGTTCGAAGGAATAAGATATGTGCACGTAGCCAAGTACTCAGCTGAACTTCGGCTTCGATTGCCGATTCGCCGTCAAGTTTTGTCTCAATGCTGATGGCTGGAGGCGAGAAGGTAAGTGGTTGGTAGGTAGAGTGCGAGAGTGCCAGAATCCCGCGGCGTCGAAGAGCCCGTTCTGTTTCGTGGTCGACAGGCATGGTAATGGCAAAGTCGGCTTTCCGTGGAGCGGCGTCCAGTTCGTCTTTCCACTGATAGTCTTTGTTGATCGTAGCAGTCGTAATGTTCTCAACGCCAACATGAGTGTCGTGTACAGTGGAACATGCGCAAGCCTTCTCCAAGATTGGGTAATGTACTGTGCAGTTCCATGCTGCCTCTGATCGGCCGACATGAACGTTGTCCCTTGTACGATGCACCATTTTCTGCGCCCACTCCGCGGAGGGTAAGCTACCCAGGGCGAGGCGCGCAGGGCTGGAAACTCGACTCCAATCTACGAGATCTGATTCTTCGGCAACGAGGGAGCGCAGATGATTATCGGCGATGATGCCTTCTCCTCGGCCTACGCGTCGCATGTCGGCAGTGAGGTCTTGCAGATGCGCGGGCATGTTTCCGACAAGGTCGATGGTTTGTGGTATGACAGCATACGCGACATGGCGCAAATGAGCAAGCTCTTTTAGAGGACTCGTGTGACGCTTCCGCTTGCTGCTGCGGGACGTTGATGTGCGAGAAGCAGAAGCCGAGCTCGATTCAGCTGCGCTTCCACTGCCCGTCGATTGTGATTTTGCGGAATGCGATGGGCTTTGGAGCTGGAGTTGACGTAGTGTGGGTCGCGGTGTATCTTCGCCGTCGCCCTGTTGAGCACCATCGCCGCCCTCGCCTCGCTGCTTCTGCTTCTTCTTGATCGGCGTCTCATAACCTTCGCGATCGGATTGCATCGAGACCGGCGAGTGTTGGCGTTTGCGTTTGCGCGGAAGAGGTGCTGCTGCTGCTGCTTCGGTGGTTAAGTCGCGATGTGGTGGTAATGTTGACGATGGTAGTAGCGAGCACGTATTTTCGGTGTTTTCGAGCCAGCGGAAGATGTAGGCTGCCTTGTTCGCCATCCATATACTCATTCGCACATCCCGAAAGGAGACGCTGAGTGAGATACAGATATGGATTGTCGTGTAGTTATGCCGTGAGAAGCCAAGAGGAGTCCTCGGTCGTTGCAGGTCGTTGTCCAGCCAGCGGAGTGCGGGGGCGGGACTCGGGTAGACTAACCGAAGCTTACAGCAGAATGTGTACACGCAGCTGCGTGTACAGTGCTGTTTTTTGAAGTGGCGGGTCCGTGCACGACTAGGGGTCGATTTTGTTCGATTTTCTGCCTCTTTCTACCCTTTATATCTAGACTATTGAGGTCGAGTCTATCGCGTAGAACGTACTCGATTAGCGTATAGATTAATATATTCCATTTTAGAGCGAGTAAGGCGAGAAGTCGAGGAGGTATAACCCCTGTAGTACGCACGGACCCGCCACTTCAAAAAACAGCACTGTACAAGGACACCGAGTTGCGTGCGTGTACAAGTATAAACACACCGAACTGCGTGTACAAGCATACCGAGCTAGGTGTATAAGCACACCGAACTGCGTGTATAAGCATAAATTTGTACACGTAACTACGTGTACAAGCACACCGAACTACGTGTAACGTGTGCAACCTGCAACCATCCTCTCGTGTGTACAGTACACCTTTTCGTTAGCGCCATGCCCTCGGCGAATCCCGTTTTTCCGAACATCGAAGCAACGAATTGAAGACGGCGCTAACGAAAGGCTGCAAGCACGAAAGGGTCGCTGCACACGTTACGAGCTGCGTGTACAAGTACTCCGTACACCTGCCTAGTTACTTCCCCGTTCCGTAGACGCATCTTGATGAATCAATGTGAATCGTAAACAGCCTCTATCCCTTGGAAGATCACACCGCTTGTGCGTGGCGAACAGAGCAAAGAAGATGGTTGCGTGTACAGGCAAAGGTTGGACGACTTGCATAAACGCTCTCGTTCGTCGAATTCTCAAAAGGAGATACAACACAGAGGTAAACGTGTCCCTCCCACGCCAGCATATCGCTACTTGCTTCCATGGACAGAGAGGCAGTATCAAAGTCTCATCCATATACCCGTGCTGGGCAAGTGGTCAGGAACACACATACAATTCAACATTTGAAAAAATGGACATCGGACATCCTAATATTCATCTTTTCCCATGCCAATCCAATCCTATCAAACTTTTTTAAACATCCCCATTCCTCACACCCTCCCACCTCGTCCCCAAATGGTCCCACCAACCAACCCACTGATCTGGAACCATTCTCCCCAAACTACCCAAGGGCCCCAACGTCGCACAGTGGTCCGACTGCCAGTCCTTCCACATTCTATTGCCGACATCATCATTCTCCATCATCAACTCCACAGCCTTTCCCCAACCCTCACACGGAGCTTTGTTTCTCCGCAACTCCAAGATCTTTTCGAGTGGCGCTCGATCGATGGTTAAGACGGAGTAGTCATTGGAAATGTAGCGCGAGACATAGTCTTCCATGTCGGACTGAAGATTGCATTCGTTGAAGCCATCTACTGCCATGTCGTCATCCTTGTCTGGCGAAGCCTCGAGGCACGAGCAGCGTTGGGTGTAAGCCCATTTCACTTGTTCTGAATACTCCGCCGTTGCTTTCATGAGCTTGTCTAAAGATGTGCGGGCGAGGTGATATTTCTGGTTGGTGTGCTGTTTTGTGAGGATGAAGCTGACGAAATCCAGACTATACGGGTAGAATTCGTGACTAAGGAGTGGACGGACGCAGGTTTTGTAAACATAGTTGACGCTGAATCGGTTCGTGTTTGTAGGCGGCAGGATCCGAGCGTCGTCCCAGAAACTTGGCTTGGTTGAAAGAGAATTGAGAGCAGCGTAGAGATCGCGATTGGCAAGTCCAACTTTTCGGGATGTGGCAAGTGGTCCTCCTGGTCGAACGAACACCCATTGCGCTGTGGTAATGGACAACGCGAGTTGCGTGAGGTCGTAACCTTGGATGTCGGCGGTGTTCTTCTGCCCTTTGCTTGGACTGGCGATGCTTTGGCTGCAGCGATTACGCATCGACCCTTGCAAGTAAGATCTCGTCTCTGCAGTGGTTTGCTCGTTTTCCATGGACGAGATGGTCTTCGACGAGTAAAGGGCGTGTCGTGCCAAGTCGATGTTGCAGTAGCTTGCATTCAATTGCCTGCTGGTTGGATTCAGCTGCTGAGCCATGCTTTGCGTGATTGGGTCCATTTTGGCTGCCACAAAATCATGAAGCCTAGGGCTACTGGCATCGTAAGCGCCACAATGCTGCGCCATGATGAGTTGATCTCCAATGCGCAGAAGGAGAAGCTGCAAAGTGGCAAGAATGGTTAGGCCTAGGAACCAAATGCTGACACAGCCGAGAGTTTTGGCGAGACTGGTGCGACGGAAGTACTGGTATACATCGGAGGCTATCAGGCAGAAGATCGAGTACCAGCCCAATCTGAAGACGAAGTATCGCGCAATCCACACTGCATAGCTCGGTCGCGAATGGACGAAGTAGAAGAATGCGACGCCCAGGAGGAAGTCCACGTAGCCTAACATTGCCGGCGAAATGAGTGAAGATGGATAGAGGACACGAAAATGTGGAGTGTAAAGAGCCAACTTGCGCAAACAAGCGAAGTTTGGGGTGATGAGTGAATCTTCTCCTATCTCCCTTGGCATCTGCATGTTCCAGCATGCGTCGCAGTGACAGACAGTGAGTTTCTTGGTGGGTCACGGTGTCACACAGGTATTTATATGATGACTCAAGGTGCCTGAGACAGAGATGAGCCCAAAGATAGCCATAGACGTTGAGGGCAAAGACAAGATTGCATGGCGATATAAGAGTCGCGGAAATGCAGGTGACTGGAGCAAACGAAGTCTTTCTAACACAACACTTTTATGCAGTCGCAAACATTACCAGGACATTCGATGCAGCTTCGCCCTCGCCCAACCAGGACAGAGACGCAGTGGACGGGTGGCGGCCAGGTTTTGGGAGGCAGAAAGGCAAAGAAGAGTCGCCTCGTAAAGGACGAGATAGGCCAGGTAAGCAGGCGGGCGGATGCGAACTTGACATGGCGAAATTGGCAAGACTGACATGATTACGGCAGGCCAGAGGCGGGCCTGAGCAGGGCGAAGAGCGGAGTGCAGCTCCGGGTGCCAAGATGGCGCAAAGGTTGAAGCAAAGGCTACGGGAAGCTGTGGAAGAACACCCGTTTATGTATGCGGCCATCACGGCGGCCATTGTAGCGTCTCTTGCTTTCATGGTTGTGCTGGCAGCGCAGAAGCCGCGCTCTCGACGTCTACCCGAGCTTGAGGCTGATGATGTTCATACGGTCGTCAAGACAGTATTCTGCCCAAGGGCCAGAGGTGGTGTCGGCGTGCAGCCTTGTCGGGTCACGTATACTCGAGATGACGGTGGTTTGTGGCAGGCGCTGGAGACGAATGTGATGTAGGAAGGAGTCGGAGGAGCGAGGGGGGTGTGGCGCCGCAATTGATGGGCAACGGATGTCGTGTATGAGTTGACAGTTGTGTGAGTGTGTTGTGTCGGCGTCGGCGGGGATGGAGATGGATTCCAGGGCTAGAAAGCATAAACTACAATGCTACATGCACATCTTCACTCACGTACACGTACACGTATCTCCCATTAGCAGGCCTCGACATGCCTTGCAAACCAGCGCCCTCTCGTCCGTCGACTACTCGCAGCCATCTCTCACTCTCACCGCGCACAATGCTGCCCTCTCCCTCCCCACCGCAGGCCGGCAGGTTACAGCCGCAGCCTGGCAGCTTGCGGTGACGGCCACGGTCACGGTCACGGTCACGGCCACGATGACAGCCTGGCAGGCCCACGTCCGACAAACGATGCACCGAACGACTCTCTGGCATTAAGACTCCCACCTCCCGCCTCCCACTCGGTCCTCCCTCCTCCCTTCTCCCTTCTCGCCAGACGAACAACACCACACCAGCTGAGCATCGCGCCGCACGGGACGCAGAGTCACAATGCCTCCTCGCCGCCGCTCAGCTAGCAAGAAGAGCAAGAAGGTACAAACGGTTGAACTCTGACTGCTCACCTTGTGCTAACCAATCCCTACGCAGAAGGCCGCTTTCATACAATTCGAATCCGACGAGAGCAGCCTCGACTCAGAGGCATCATACTGCTCAGACTCGCCTGCCTCTACCTCTCCTGCATCCACAAGCAAGCCAAGCCCATATACCCTCACCTTTGCTGGTCGCAACGCCTCCGACCTTCTCGACTCCAAGAGAATCGCATTCAGCAACAAAGACAAAACGACCATCTTCAAGCATGCTGTCAAATTCGGCTTTTGCAAGCGATCTCTGCCCACCATCGAGCAACTCCTTGCGTTGGCGCAATCCTTGAACGTGCCTATCCAACCGAACAAGCTTACAGAGATCTGCCTCACCAAGATTCTTTCCTGGATCTCGAACAACGTCAACAACGAAAAGACCAAAGGTCTCATCCTCGAAGAAGATCATGGCTACAAGTGCTTCACTGTCCATGTCGCTCAAGGTCTAGTCGATGCCGTGGGCGAGCCTGGATTCACGTACAAGTGGCTCAAGAATGATTCGCTCATGAAAAAGAAGCACGACGCGGCAGGGAAGGCATGGGTAGCCATCGGAAACATCAACGAATCTGGAGCTACTGCGCTCGTGAAGGAGGCCATGAATTTTGTTGCTTCCAATCCTGCCGCTGCTTTCACCCCAAGAGCCCCGACAACACCAAGCAGCCTCTTGCCAGCTCTTCCAGCTGCACCATTGTCGACACCGACAGCTCATCCGTCTGCAGTGCCGAAGGCTCAAGCGCAGATTCCCACATCATCCTCCAAAAAGGCACCTCTCTTCACCCTCGACTCTCCCAGTGAAGATTCCGACATTGATGCCCAGCCACGTTTCCAGAAGAAGAAGGAGAAGAAGGAGAGTGTCAAGAAGGAAGCACTTTCACCTCTGTCGCCTCCGCAAACCCCGACTCCTCTTCCTCGTACCCAGAACAAGGGTATCAAGAAGGAACGCATCACTGTCCCTTTCTCTCCGACCCCTTCACCATCACTCGCGCCTGCTGCTACGGCTTTCTTAAAGTGGACCTCAACACCATCATCCACGTCTTCACCGTCGCTCGCGCCTGCTGCCACGGCTTTCGCAAACTGGACCTCGACACCAGCATCTGCGTCTCCACCATCACTCGCGCCTGCTACTACGGCTTTCTCAAAGTGGACTTCAGCACCGGCATCCACGCCTCCACCTGTAGTCGCCCCATTGGAGCCAGCATCTACGCCTCGCGAGCAAGAGATCCAACGTCTCAAGGTGACCTTGCTTGGATGCGGCTATGGTGATGATGAGATTGCCGCTATGGTGGATCGTCGCCTTTCATCAGAGGGTAACAAGGCTCCAGATCCCGGCATTGCGGAGACCATCACCCCAGCTGGCAAGCTTGGCTCACATAAGAACGATATTGCCAGCAGCAGTGAGTCCGATACCACTGCGGCCGAAAATCAGGAACCCTGCAAGAAAGTTATCGATGATGATGATGACGACGATGATGATGAAAATGATGAAGAAGTGGCTTTGTTGCAGCAGAGGATGGAGATGCTTGCTTTGGAGCTAAAGATCAAGGAGGCCAAGAACAGAGCCAAGAAGCAGAAGAAGATGAAAGCAGCCATATGAAGCCATCAGTCTCTTTTGTTGAGGGAAACAGGAAACGAAATGCAGAAAGCAGCATCATGAAAAACCATCTCTTTTGTGAGTCAGCTGGAAAAAAAAGATTTAAATAGAGAAATAGACAAAAAAACCATGGGTTGTATGAGTAGTAAATGTTGCCTTTTCTGCATCATCTTCATTCACATTGTACACGATTGGTCGGTCCCAAAGGCTGACAATACATCGCAGACCACCGATTCTCCCTCCCTCCCTCCCTCCCTATCAGCGGACAGAGACTTCCAATTGCATGATGCTTCGCGTTTGGCCTGGTCAATAATGTGAATCAATATAAAAGGGTTCGCTTTTCTGTGGAGGCGGAGATATTCGGCAGGACTGACCAGAAGCCTCATCATCTCTTAACAGTCAAACGGCGGGCAAGGGCGTCGATGGCTGTGACCGCCGGAGTGACCGCCGGAGGGGTCGTTAGGACTAGCAGGGCCATCTGGCTATTGCAGAACTAGTCGGATGGGGGATACATATAAGATGAATAATGACCTGCTTAGCTTACCCTTGGAGCAGCAAGACTCTGGGCGGCAAAGAGGGCCAGGAAGGCTAGAAGGGTGGTACTTTCCATTGCGGCGACGAATAATACCGTGTAACAATACGACCAAGTATGTACTGTAGGTAGCGTATTCGATAACTATCGATGTTACTAAGGGAACGCGAAGAAGTGTCGAGTGGGAGAGGGCGATTTATTACAGTACCAACGCGCCGGTGCATCCGAGTTACCAGCAGGTACATATGTACTGTGTACCTTGGAAGTTAGCAGGGTGCACGACGGAATCAATTGAGCGGCAACTTGGGTTCTGTTTTCGGCTTCAGGGCCAGGTAGCGTTGCCGCGATCTATTAATATTTCAGCTGCAGACCCTTTGCCAAGCTACACTCTGATTGATGCCTTAGGCTTCAACTTCTGCTATTACAGGTTTGGACGCATCGGAGGGCTATGGATGTCCATAATGTCCGTCACGCTTAACAGTTAAGCGGAGATTGTCATTGGCCCAAACCGCTGCTGGCTAGAAATAGGGAGATTTTGATAGCCTTCCGATGCGTTCAGATTACTCCGTATTATTGTACACCGCGCAACCGGCCGCCGAGCTGCCTAACGGCGGAGTTCCGCGTTCCGCTCATTCTTGGCACTTCCGCCCCCCTCCAAAGTGCCCTACCTATGGCATTCTGTGCCTTCCTCGCTCGTGACACTGAGACACTGAACTAATGACTTCCTTAGGGGAAAGGAAAAGGTGCAAAAAAAAGTGCCTGTCATGCCTCTATCTTCCAAAATCTCAAAGGTCCAATGGTCAAGAGCAACCGGGAATGAAATTCAATGCTTTCTCCGCTCGTCGAAACACGCGTGGTACGTGCCATGCGCACATGATTGAAAACACGATGCATCCAGAAACGTGCGCGGCGGGAATGTTGTGAGAAAGGAGACTCGTAGCTCCCGTCGTCGTCAAAGTCCACTTGTAGAGGAATAGCGTTGTGCCATTCCCACAGAATCTTGTCCGGATGGGAAATGCATCCCGAGCCCGTGGGATCGAGTTCGGTCCAGTTTTGATACACATTCTCGGTGACTTCTTGTTTGTTCGCGATGCAGTAACCAAGCTTCTTTTCCGCCCATCTCTTGGCGCAACTCCTTTCGGCGCCGAGCGCGGAGCTGTGAGCATCTTCTACCATAGTTCTGGCTTCGTCGGACCACTGTCGGGCTTGATCGGTGATCACTATGCGGAGCAGATTTCGGGAATGGTAGTCTTGATTGGTGTGGCGAACGCGATGGAGGAAGATTTGGCCATCTTTCCAGACTTTCTGCGACCAGGCGTGGAATGTGGATTCGAGTTGCTGGACTCCTTCGAGCCAGCAGGTGAGGACTGCTTCGGACAGAAGAAGGCGGAGAAGATATTGTCGTTCTGAATTGAGCTTGGACACGGCTTGTGCAGCGGACAGCATGTGGCCTGTATTTTGTGATAGTCGGTGGACTCGTTGATTGGTAAGTTGCTGCTGTTTGATCCTTTGCTGTAGGAGTACATATGCGCGGTTGACGACTGCCTGGCGGTCTGAGTGGCGCTGTGAAGCCATCTGGTAAACAGCGTGAAACAATTCCTTTGCTGCTGCTTTCAAGCCGACCGTGTCGTGCTGCAGTGGAAAGGCCGCCCAGCTGAAGAGTAAGCCCAATAGATACGGTGCTAGAGAGGAGCTCGAAGCGTCTGATTCAGCTCGCGAGTCGGCTGCTTTGATGTTGTTGACAATGGTGAAGATGACGCGTTCGAGATGGCCATGCCACTGATCGGCTGTTTGAACGTAGCGATGGAAAGTAAGCATGTCATCCATGTCTGAATCGTCAAGACTCGGTTCAGTAAGTGCAAAGAAGTCGTCTTGGCCGGCAGGACGGGCTTGACGAGGGATGGCAGAGAGGGCGCGATTGAGGTCAATCGAGATGGCACATGGTACAAAATGGTTCGGATTGCCCAGCACGTGGCATGGTGGTGCTGGAACGGGAGGCTCAGAGAGCAGCCCAGCTACGCAAGCCAAAAGGACTGCGATGAAAGCGATTAGAAAGTATGGTTTCCAGCGCCGTCGCCATCCTCTCCCAGCACCATCCCCACTCTCACCATTTCTGTCCCTCCCAGTCTGGTCATCCTCATCCTCATCCTCTCCGTCCTTTGTACTTTCGACCGCATCCTCGCCCTCACCACTTCTGTCCCTCCCAGTCTGCTCATCCTCATCCTTATCCTCTCCGTCCTTCTTGCTTCCAATGTCATCCTCATCCGCGTCGCCTCTATCATTTTTGCTTTTGACCTCTGCCTCATCCTCAGCGCCAGGCTCACTGCTCTCGACTTCGCTCTCGTTGCTCTGCTCGCCGTCTAGACCGATGGAATCGCTCCGATCGCTGTTGCTTTGGCTGCCATATCCTTGGACCAGGCTTGCTGATCGGGCATTAGCTACAGCGTGACTGGTGGAGGTAGAAGCTTCCGAGCGACCGGGAGCGGAGGAGCGGAGTCGAGTATTGGCATTGCGCGTGCGGGAGGAGACAGGCGAAAAGGGCGGAGGCTCGCGGTACGAAGCAGACATTGTATGCAGCAATCAATAGTCGACCTGTGCATGGTTATTGGGAGGTAGAGCATGCGTGCTGCTTCTGCTCATGCGTGGAATGCAAACGACAAAGAAAACAACAAACGGAAGACTCGAGACTTGACAAATGCAGAAGCTAGGAAAGGCTCTGCTTTGTGGATATACCGCTCTTCTTTTGCTCTCCTACCGCATCTACACGGTCTCGATAGACACATGCCTCATCGGCGCAGCGCAGCGCAGCGCAGCCTACTGCGGGTTAATGCATGTCGCGTGGACTCGACGTGCTGTCTGCTGGCGTGAGAGAAGTGAGTCGGGCATAATTCAAGCAGGATCGATGAAGGCTTTGCTCGCAGAGTAAAATGATAACGCGTGGCAGTGGTGTGGTGTGGTGTGGTGCATCTCCCGTGGCAGATGGGCCATGCATGGTCGATGTTGAATGCGGGCGGCAAGCGGAGGTCTTCAAGCTGCCCTCAACCTTACGTACAAGCCTCTCTATTTTATGAAGTACCCTTTGATTAATTACGGAACTTGATTTGTATAGAGCAGGATTAAAAACAAAGTTGTGGATTTTATTTTCATTTCCTTTTCGTTCTGTCTAGTGTATTATTCGTAAATCGTTTCTTCAATCCTTTGCTGCTCGTAAATCTATGTAGGTATCTCATTTCACAACATTCCGTTCCGTCTCGTGAAAGGTTCCTTCTTTGCTTCATCTCATTCCATACCCGCCCATCGCCTCGTCATCATGAAAGTAGCCTGCTGCTGTCTTCAAACACGCTGCCTCTTGTTGCATGGTGAGAGCTCTTCGGATGCGCCTGCGCGCTTCTTGCCAACATGCTTTGGCGTTGGAGATGGAGGAGTCGTTGGAGCTGGAAATGTGGCAAAGTTTGAAGGGCCTGGAAGTAGATGGTTAGTCTTGAGTGTGGAAGGTACGGATATGGATGTGATATTGCTTACCAGGCATGTCCCCAACGCGGGAGGCAGGAGTGAGAGTCGAAGCCGTCAGGTTTCCTCCTCTGTCAGGTGTGCTAGTGGTGGTGGTAGTGATGGAAGTGTTCTCGCTCGCGGAAATGGTCTCGGATGGATCGGAAGAGGAACTGGAAGTCGAGAATAGCCAGTCTCCATTGTTAAGCGTACTGAGGTCGCTGTCGCCAGGGAAGAAGTCTTGGCTATTGTCGAGGAAGGGGTTGATGTCGCTGTTGAGCCAATCTTCGAAGGTCATCTCAAGAGACGTAGGAAGAGAAGAAGCTGAAGCTGAAGCTGTCTGACCTCCGCCATCAGGTATGCCGCTGGTAGTGTTGGATTCGTTTGCGTTCGCGAGCACGTTGGTGTCAGATCGGAAGTCAGCTTAAGTTGAAGCAAGAGGAGTGGACATGGGGGTTTCCACTTACGTTGGAAGCCGTCGAAGCTGGAGTCCAGGTTAGTTGCCACCTGTCCGCCATCAGACATGGCATTCGTGGAGATGGATGTGCTTGCGCTGCCAGCGTTGGAGTTGGCATCGGAGACGGATGTGCTTGCGCTGCCAGCGTTGGGTTCGGCGTCGGAGGTGGATGTGCTTGCGCTGCTGGCATTGCTATCCATGGCTCCAGAATTGTCGTTGATGGCTTCGGTATTCTGGACCTGTCCGAGGCCGGTTTCCGGTTCGTTGGAAGAGATGAGCATGCCCAACTCAGCATAAGAACATGAGCCCAGGTATGCCACTGCGGCACACACCTCTTTAGCCTGTGTCAAGAAGGGTGTCTGCGGCTGAGGCTTTGCTGATACGCCGGGGACGAAAAAGTCGGCGGAATTGATCTGCTTTAGTGCCTACATTGGTCGCAAATGTCAGTGTACTAACGAAGGCCGCCTCAACATTTCCTTTCCCATACCTCAGCGTCGCTCTTGACGAGGAAGTAGTAGATCTCGATCCAGACTGGAAAGATGGACAGGCAGACTCTCGTTCGAACGTCTTCGTGTCCATTGACAGTAGAATGGTGGGTGCAGCGTGTCTGCTCGCAAAGGGATACCAATCGGTCTACGGCATCTGGCATGCGATGTGGGTAGCACTCGACAATTTGGGCAAGAAAGTACTTCATTTGGGTATCGGTGTTCATGGGAACCTTCTTGGTGCAATTGGTCTTCTTGAGTCTGCTGGGAAGGGAAGTGCAAAGCCTGTTTTCCCATTTGAGGGTGTTCTTGAGATGGGAAAGAAGTGCAGAGATAAGCTCGTGCGACGGAGATGCCATGACGATTGACGATTGACGATTGACGATTGACGATTGCTCCCAAGGAGAGATGGGCAACTTTCGGAGGACAGTGGGAGAAAGATAAAGGTATTCACCTGAGTACAGGTTCATTGCGTCTCTCGGCCATTCGCTTGGGCTCGAGAAGTGCGCCGACCTGCACTTTGCAAGCACAACCAGGGATGAAGACAGGCCATCTGCTACGACAGGTGCATACTCAGGACGTGTGGCCCAGCAGCGTGCGATTGCAGAGGCTGCTACGTTCACTATAGGAGCAGTGTCAGAGGGCTAGAGGTCAGTTTCGGGGGAGGGTTCGGCTCCCGGGAAGAGTGCGTGATTCACGGAGGAGAGCGCCGACTAGTTTCAGGCGGGAGGTGTATTCAGTTGCGGTGAATGGCAGGCGTGCTGAGATGGCAGATGGTAGAGCAGGCTCGCAGAGGGAGAAGAGATGTTGCTGACGGGCGGACGGCTGCGTGCCGATGGGTGGCTGTCTGTCGGGTGATGGTCAGAAGGGAGAATCAATGGTCAGATGAAGTTGAAAATCGCAGTCCGGCAGTGCGCCTTGGCAACAACCGATGAACCTTGCAAGATCAATGCGCGAAGCAGGAAGCAGCTCCGCTTTGGGCCTGATCAACCCAGCAAGCTGGAATTGGATGGGTGTACAACGCCTGCTAGATGCGTGTATGTGGATTCATCCTTCATGATGCTGTATTCCGTATTCCGCATCCCCGTCGCCGTCGCAATAATCATTACGCTTCTAGCCGTGCAGCGTGCTGTACACGTACATGCATGTGCCCTCTTGCTCTTGCGTCGGAAGGCGAGCATCTAATCTGATGTGATGCATGCATTGTGTGCATTCGTCCTTCATGATGCTGTATGCCGTGTCCCCGTCGCCGTCGCCGTCGCAATGCTCATTACGCTTCCAGGCGTGCAGCGCTTCTTCGCCATGCCATCACCCGAACTGGAAGGGAAGGCAAGTGTCGTGGAATGTGACCTGCAGGACGGGACGAAGTCGTCAAGACGAGATGATGTTGATGGATGTCTCATGCATTGCGCGGGGCAATCCATGAGCGAGCAGCTCTGCGAATGCTGCCAAGAAGAGCACATGCTGTCACTGTCGCTGCCTGGCAAGCAAAGGTTCCGCCTGCCACCAAGAAGTGCCCGTGAACATCAGAGCTAATGAATGAACTACGACAATGGCATAAACTGCACTACTTGTTACTCTCCCGAGTCTTTAAAGGTCCCAGTCTCCGGGCAACAGCAGCATCTTTCCAATACCAGAGCCACAATATTCATCCCAAAGCTCCAAGACTTCCAACCACTATCCCAAAACCAACCACCATGTCCCTCCAAAAGGTCAGTTACGAACACAGATCAAGAGCAACACCACTCAATACTAACCCATCTATCAAGACTTCTCCTCCTCACACCTCTACTAAGACCAACAACCAAGACACCTCCCACACCCTCGACACCGGACATTTCACTTTCTTCCATTTCACCAACAACGACACATCTACTGCTCCTCCTCCTCCATCTCCATCCCAAATCTCCTTCATTAATCGTCTTCGTCATACCTATCGTTGCCGACAGCCACACGCAGAGAAGGAGAAGAAATTCGACGAATGGTTGACACGGAACCCGAACGTGGTAGTGATTTGGGATTCTTCTGATGATGATGAGCATGTGGATGTAGATGTAGATGGAGAGGTGGAAAAATATTTGTCCAACTTCTTCAGGAATGTTGATGTCGGAAAGAAGGGAGTTTAAGTAGAGGGGAAAAAATCAGCATTGCTTTGGCATATCTTTCTTCCTTTTCTACATCGAGCCTGTCTGCTCTTCGCTTGATTTGCTTGATTTGTGGGAAAGTAATCAAAACGTAGAATTTAGACTGCATGAACCGAGATTCTACGTATATTTATCGAGTACTTGGCAAGGCATGGGCGAGCCATGCCAGTTGGTAGGCGGAGACTACATCTGGACATCTGGTATTGCGTTTGGAGTTCGAGTAGCACTGATGCCTCGGACTGATCTAAGCCAGACACAGTAGAGTCTTCTTACATCCCGACATCCGCTCCAGCTTTGAAATCAGCTTGAGTGCTGGCGACAGATGCAGAGGCGGTATCGATGGCAGAGTTAGTCTTCTCGGGAACACCGCCAATAGCAGCGCTATCATTATCATCATCATCATCATCATCATCATCATCATCATCATCATCCCATTCCCAAACATCCTGTAAAGCTTTGCCTACAGCAACTGGGTCGATGGCGCGAATCCCCATCTTCTTGCCGAATTTGTTTTCATTTTCAGACGAGTACTACTACCCAATCTCCTAAGTACGGGTCGTCAGGTATAGAATGTTGACTTTCAATATTGTACAATAGCCGACGCCTGTTTGGGTATTTGTGCGGCAAGGAGCATTGAAAAGTGCGTAATGACAAGCATGCGTGACGTGTAACAGCCCTTGGTGATCAGGCTTGTAATGACTACTTGTACATATATCGCAGCTGCCATGGTCTTTGCTGTTGTTATAGTACTTCTCTTTCTTGTGTTGCAGCAAATCTGAGTACGCGGCTTTTGTGTATAAGTCGACTGCTCGCTCGATGCATGTTCGACTTGCTCGCTCGATAAGCTTGTTGGCTGTTCGCTGGCCGGATCTCCTGACTACTCGCTCGATGAGTTTGTTGAGTGCTCGCTCGACGAGGCTGAGTACTCAGCCAATGGATGTTCAGGCTGCTCGCTGGACGATGTTGCCAAGTGCTCGCTCTTCGATAAGTTTGTTGGCTGCTCGCTCGATGAGTTTGTTCAGTGCTCGCTCGACGAGGCTGAGTGCTCGCCCGATGCTCTCGTGTGTTCGTAGACCGATCGGCCGGCAGCAAGTCTGTCTCGCTTCCTGGGCCCTGCTAATGTCTGGCCATAATCGCTTTTTTAGATGTCGATGCCTAGACTGGAATTGATCGAGCGATTACTGGGCCTGCTTGACGTTGGCTGCAGGTACTCGACGTTGGATATTGATATGGTCTTGTGCTTGAAGATGATATGCTGAGCATTGGAGGATCGATGGTCTCCGCTACACCTTTGTTGGATCGGTGTATTGATACAGAGTCTTGGTTTAACCGAAACCTTGCAGTGTGCAGAGTACTAGTCTAGCTAAAGTCTTGCAGGCTCTAGCCGAAGTCCTGATCCAACGGAGGTGTGAAGAGGCTATGTCGTTAGTACTGATGGAAGTCTCTAAGCAGTCATTTAGCAAAAGGGAGCAATCGTTGGCATTGTTAGTAGCAAGCAAAGCCGGGAGTAGTAGTAGCACATGGCCATTGGTGGCGCATGTCCAGCGCGATCGCAGACCACGATTAGTAGTAGCAAGTGCAACGCCCAACAGAAAGCAAACCCAAACCAAACCAGAGTAGAGTGTAGGAGATGAAATATACTAACCTAACGAGGGTGGAGGAGGGAGCAATCAGCATATCACCCAAAACGGATGTGTCTTGCTGATTCAGCCCTTAGAGGTCGTCGTTGCTGCAACAATGTCAGGACATCGACCAGTGAACAATGCGTTCGAGGTCGATAAAGGATAGGCAAAGGAGAAGGAAGGGATGCGCCTTGGAATGACTCTGGAGGTTTGGAATAGGACCCAGAGCAGCCTATGAGACCCAGAGCGGGTCTAGTCTTGGATCGTGAGCAGGAGAGTAGTTCCAACTTGATTTCAGGTATAGTCTGGCGGAACTTAACTGAGTACAGAAGTACGAGAGCGGTTCTCGTATGAGCGGAATAGTTGTGTGGCGGCTCCATGAGGAGATCCGAAGCTGGAGGGCAGGACTGGTATGAAGTTAGGTATAGCATAGCGTACGGTAAATGAGATCTGAAGTGGGAGAGCGGTTCCGGTATTCTCGGCGAGCTGGGCCATAGGACAGCGGGCTGTGACCGACATAGTACTTCCAGCAGCGGTATTGCAGCCAGCTGGGGAGTATGGGAGCGGGTAGCTGCTGAGGTACAGTGTCTACTCCTAGTATGGGAACGAGTCTGTTTGTGTTTTGCTAGCTGGAACAGAGGAGGGTTATGAAGTCCTGACTTGCATTCTTTGAGGTCTCATCGCAGCAGACCACGAAATGATTTATGCGATGTATATGTTGTGTAGTTCTCGTCGGGGTCGTGCTCGTCCTGCTCATTGGTGTCGTGGCTCTTTCATCTAAGCGGCGCAAGTACTCCCGATTCTCTAGCTCGTGCTGCATAGCGCGGGCGAGTACATTTGCGAACATTGCTATCGTTAAGCGACTTCTCTCTATCCACCGCCACTCATCGTGAATTCTGTTCCACTATACTGCGCCAGACTCTTAGCACAGCCCTTGATTACCCAATGCATCGTGGCTGATTGATCATCGGCCAGATTCGTAAAGCAGATCGAAAGCTATGGAGGCATTCAGAGATCTGAAACAGTCCCCAGGAGTCTCTAGAAGTCTCCAGCAGTGTCGGCGAGTCTGGCAGGCTTATCCAAGCTGTAGAATACTAGGCCAAGTTGTGCCAAAAGTGTGCTGCGCTCTTCCAGAACTGTGCATGTCTGCATGTCCAGATATCTGACGATGCGGTCTTCGATTTAAGATCCAGTGGTCGTGGCTCAACTCCTAAAATGCGCTGAAGTCATGAGCTTGAAATCTTGATGTAGTCGGAGATGAGGCCGTCATTCTTGCCGCGATCATCATCTCGGCAGATAGAGACAATCTGGATCGCATGCTGTTAGTGAATGGGCGTGATCTGTTCTCCTTGTCAAGGCGATTCGAATGGTGCTTGTCTGATGTCGTTAACTGTTGCGCTTGTCTCGCAAGACCGGTTCGCGAGTGAACGGAGAAAGGATCTATATGCTTGGCGTTTGCTTCTGAATGGCGGGGTATGGATGGAGTGAATACGTGACAGGGAATTTCGTTTTACGGAGACGATCAATCGACCCTGACTGAGAAACAGCCTGAGTTACCTTATGAATTCTGAATTGTTGGGCTGTGTACATCTCAGTGAAGGAGTTGACGAGCTGACAGGCAACGGCTTTGGTGAAGAAGTTGATGAGCTGACGAGCTGACAGGCAATCGATTGCACCGCATGTTCCATCGGTATCGCATTCTCGGAGTAAGAGCTTGAAGTTTGGGGGGCCATGGTGGATTGGCCTGCAAATATTGAATCTCAAAGGGCCGAATGCCTCGTACAATCGTAATAGCAGCAGCTCATACTCAAAGAGGGTGGCGTTTCCAGTATTGTCGAAACGAATTGTGAGGGTTTGTGCCTCTGGCTCGCCCATGGAAACATCCGCAGCGGCGTTCCAAATCTAACTACGGTCGCTATCAACGTTTAGTAAGAGCTTCATGTCCGGAAGAATGTAGTAGTTGGCCCAGACCTTGGAGAGTCTTGTCTCGTCGCATGGCCAATAATCTGTCTTGCCGTTCTCCTTGTGTTGCGAAGTCGTACATCAAGGGTACCTGGGAAATGGGTCTTCCGGCTGGCGGGGTGCTAGTCGCCATCTCACCTTTGACATGGCGCTGGGTGAACAAGGAGGAGGATGGTGTGGAGGCTGGAAGCAGAACAATGGTTTCCAACCGAGGCCAAGGAGCGGAAGTCCATGAAATTCCGGCGTAAGGATGCGGAAGCTGTATGGGTTCTGGATATCTCGGATGGGTAGCCAATTGAGATCTCGTGTCTAGTGAGGGTCGGCGGCTGATGTCTTTCAGGCTGGGAAGAAGGCATGCTATGAATTCGTGCCCGGAATTTCTTAGCATTGATGGTCTGGCCATGCAGAAAGAAGCACCACCATTGCTTACGCTTGAGCACACGGAAGTTTCCTTCTTGTACCAAAGGCAGCCTCATCGTCAGAATCTGCTAGCGCTGCTCTATCCCTGCCCCCACTGTCACTGTCGCTCGCAGCTGCAATAGCACGGATTCGAGTATCAGTGGCGTGTTCAATTCCATTGGTCTCTTGTTTCCTGGTACCCAAAAGCACTTGTGGTTACCTGGTCCATGTCAACTGGTTGCAGGATCAGCACTATTGAGGGTGTCAGATGCTGGTTCTTGCTGCTGAGACATGGTAGAGGTTGATGAGGGCCATGGAGGTATATGGGAGTTGATAGAGGTCCATGAAAGCGATTCGAGGTTTATCGAGGTCTGCGAACGTGTATTCGAGTGTGCTAAAGAGTGCGAGAGTCCCAAAAGCTGTATTAAAGTGTGCCAAAGAGTGCGAAAGTATCCCAGTCGATTAGGAAACTGCTGCACGTATGCCAGCAGCGTAGCAGTTGCTCCGCGGTCCCGATTTACACGCCGAGGACACGCCAAACTTGCCTTAAGACTTGCCTTGCACGTTGAACTCACCGTATGCTCTCGCCCCATGTGTCACGATTTTGGCATGTCTCATTTCCCGACCTGTGTTGTGGCTGCAAAATATGTAAGCGGTAAACCCACGGGTTCCAAAAACCTGCCCGCTCCCCGATTTGCATGCCGTTTTTGAACTCGCAGTAAATCCAATTGGGTAGGTGTTCACGCATCGGAACTTGTGCATGTGAAGTGGTGTCGAACTTGAAGTTTCCCGCGTTGCAGAACTCCGGATTTCTCCGAAAACCGGCAGTCTACCCCGCTGTAGTTCACCGAGCTGCGTGTACGCCGTACACCCAATAGGCGTACGTTGTATACCGAGCTGCGTGTACGCGGCATACCAGACTACGTGTACGCTATGTACCGAGCTGCGTGTACGCTGTACACCCAGTGGGCGTACGTTGTACACCGGGGTACAGAGGATACAATGCTTCTGGCCTGAATTCCAGCACAACACAATAACACAAAGAGAATCGACCTGCATCTCCATCATCTAATGGAGCTGCAGCTTAGGGGATCAGGTTCCTCACGGCTTTTCCTGTCCTGGGCTACCATCACCGCCTGCATAGGGCGCTTGAGCTCAGCTCATTACACACATCTGCGCGCTGTACTTCCCACATGGCGATGTAGATACCGCGCAAGTGTCATTCTCACTGCGTCCTTTCAGACGTAGATGTCTGAGGTTGGAGAGCAGAGCATGCTGCCGAGTCGTGCTTTTCGGACATAGAAACGAAGTCCGGACGTGTAAGACCATGCACACTCAAGTCGAGTAATACAACTTGCGCTACGCCCACGAGATTGAGACTGGGATTGATGTTGACATTGATATTCCCACTCAACGCGACTCCCTCCGAACACCTTCCTGCGAGCCGTCTAAAGCAACTTCTGCAAGCTGCCCGTCGCCAGCTTGGCCATGGGATGCGCGGTGTTCTACACAAGAGACAGAAAAGTAAAGAGGCAGCCAAGGGAGGAGACGAGGGCAGACGCTCAGTCAAGAGCTGAAGAAGTGGAATTGTCAGATCGCACTGGCGGGGCCTGTCCAGGATTCAGCTCCCAGCCAAAATCTTTGCTGTACCAACAACGCGTTCTGATGGCATGAGAGTGCCCCGGGCATGGCGGAAGGTGACACGACCATGCAAGCAAGAGAGGCGTGTGATGCTGAGGAGCAGCCTCAAAAGCTGGCCTCTTGGACAACCCCACCGCCTCTGCTCAGCTAGTCGACCTGGAGCACAACTGGCGTTGGCGTATACCGGGCCCGGGTCGTCTAACTCTCGAGGCATTTGGGAATACGCCATACCAAGTTCAACTGCATCTACCGACGCTTGTGGTTTCGTGGGGCTGCCAGCTGCTGATTCCATGGCATTTCCGAGCCGAGCTGGCGCATGACAGTGCGATCGAGTTGCAGTCTACAGCCAGCGCCGTGACCTACGCTGGACTCTCGAGTGCCCTGCCCACTCATGGGATATGTCTCAACTGGGTCCTCGAGTCACAGCAGTTCTCAAAGAGGCCAAGAAACACATTCAAGGCATACGACAGTGCTTCAGTGAGGTTCATTCATAACAACAAGCTGGACACGGACAACCGGCACATGTGGCGCGATATTGGATGGTTTTTGCTCTCTCTGTCTCTCTTAGCATGCAGTCCCTTTTACGTCCAGTTGGGCTACTTTTCGGCAATCTACTGTTTAAACAGCACTTGGAGAAGCCTACGTATGGAGACCCGAGATAGAGAGATCCCGAGACAGAAAGCTTAGCCTTTAGAAAGCTCCAAGAAACCTCATCCTTTGAAAGAAAGCTTACTCTTCCTTGCAGCTTACCTTTTCAGAGAAAGCCCACACTCTCGGAGAAAAGCTGGCCTGGAGCGGAGCCATTCTCGTAGATCAAATCAGATCTACCATGCACAAGTTCGCCAGATGCGAGAGTTGTCCGGGTTCGAAACACGCCATGAACTCTCGCATACTATCAATGGTGCAACTTGTTGGCCTCTACTGCTTTGAATTCCCACCAGCTGTTCTGGGCCTGGCTGAAATTTCCTGTGCATCGGCGGCAGCCCAGCTGGAGGTATTGCGTCGACCGCCTTTAGTGTCGCATGTTGTTCGTGCGGGTGCGGATGCATTATCCCGAAGCTTCTGAGAAAGGAACGGCGAGTGCAGGAACGGTAGAAGTAAATATGCCGTCATTCCCCCGCCGCCCACTGAGTCCATGGGAAACATTGAGCAGATGCACATGATGACATCGCCGTCGAAACCGACGCCGACATTAACGCGATACGACAGCGAGAAAAACGATGGCGATAAGGAGAAGGAGAATAGGGATGCTTAGGACAAAAAGAAACGAAGGCGCTCCTCCATGACCAGCATCACCGACCTCGACAATGCCGACGGCGACAACGACATGTTGGGAGGCCGCGACCACCGACTAAACTGAAAATTGTCCACAGCAGAAGAGGCTTACGTTCCATCCCTGAAACTCCTGACACCCAGTCGCCTTTTTCCCAAATTCACTCAAACCAAGTCACGTAACATCAATCTCAGCCGGGGAGCAGCTTACCAATCCAACGGAAGGAATCTTTTTCGTAACAAGACGGCACTTTGGGACGGCGACCAGCGTACGTCTGCATAGCTTCCCTTACCCACAGGATACCAAGACCAAGCATCACCCATCGAGGCTGAGAAGGACCGTGTTGGTGCCCGAGTCATGACTGACTTGGTTGACGACGCACACGGGGATGCAGGAAAAGAGGTCGAAATGAATGGGAAGGATGGAGTTGAAGAGACCAACGACCTCGCCGAACCAAATAAGGGAAAGAGGGACGACCAGAATTAGCAGGACGAGCCGGTCGAGCATGCCATCCATGATGACGTTGCTGAGGAGGTCGACACTGAGCGCACTGACAAGCACAGCTCTAGCCTGCTGCAAACACATTACTGCAAATCCCAAGAAGAAGAACTCACCACCTTCTTCCGGTGCCTCGACATGCTTCCGACCAACGACGAGAAGCTCGGCTTTATCTCTTCCCAAATCAAGCTTGGCCAGAATGCTCATCTGCTGCCCCGATTCACGACAGCCCTCTCCGCTAAACTGGATCTACGGAAGACTCTCCCAACCAGCCTCAAGCCTCGCCTGCCCCAGAATTTGATGCATCAAGCTCGATTGTTTTCCAACCCCAACCTTTCCGGTGCCTGGTCTGGCCTCGCGATCTTCGTCTTTCCTCTTCGCCATCTGGAACACGTGTGTATTCTATCGCAAGAATGCCGACGCCCCAAAAGAAACCATCATAAGCCTTGATGAAGCAATTTCCTTCTTGCGGGATATGGCAGAATCACCAAAGTCAAGCATGGACTGGAGGGCGTGTGAAATTCGATGCCAAATTTGACTGCGTGGTGCAGAGGGCAGCGGATGCAGAAGAGGAGATGAACATAACAGCGATTCCCAAGGAAAAGTTGTGGATGCTACGTCTATCTACTCCGTCTGTCGGACAGTGGTTTGATGCAACAGACTCATTACGTGACGACGAAGGGCAAGGCAATCGATTGACCGAGCTGCTTCTCTGACAGTGACTGAATTTGTAGTCAAGCGAGCTGCGAGCAACCGTAAAGGATCCCGGAAGTTGGTGATGATGAATAGTATTGAGTCTGAATTGTGTGCCTCAGGTTGTGGCGTAGGATCCAACGCCAAGCTAAGATGTCAAGACTCCGTTACTCCCAAGCAAGTACTTCCTACCCAATCTCATTATCAGCTGTCTACGATAAAAGCAAGCATTCTCCCCTGGCGCCTTCGTGGCAACGAGCAGCGGACTCTGCAGCGACTCCCGCCAGGCACCATGCACCGCCCCGCCAGCCTTCGGAAGACTTGTTTGTGCCACCGCAGAGCCCAGCGCGGCAAGCGACATGCCCCCCTTCCCCCCACGGTGCAGTTAAGTGGCAGACTTCCTCAGAGGTCCACCTTGGCCGGCGTGTTCAGTTATCCGGTGACAACGCGCTTGTTCGGCTGGCTGAAATGCATGTATCTTTCAGCAGATGTGGGAGAAGGCAGGGTGCAGGTCACTGAAGCTGCAGCTGCGGCGTTTGCATCCTCCAAACACTTGCAAAGTCGACTTTCAGAATACGTACTTCCCCTCCACTGCTGACTCTTCACCGCCCCGTCTCAGCAGTCTGCTTCGACCGTACATCCCGTCTTTCGTCTCAATCACCAGTGTCCTTGCGAACCATCGAGCAACGCCTGAGTCTTCCCGACCCAACATGGCCGCGCCAATTCCTTTCTATATGACCGGAGAAGTGGTACGTCTCGAGATCGACGCAGCGGCGAACCCTGAAACTAACATGTTCTTGTTCAAGTGGTATGGTCCGAAGAGCAGTGACAACAATTCCAACACCTTGCAGCCAGCCGAGAGGGCTCAGACGCGCCATTACTTCTTTCAGTGGCAGCAGCGCAGACTTCGCGCAGAGTTCGCCAGTCAAGGCGGCAAGGACAAGGTCATTGCTCTGCTCAAAGCCGACCCAGACTATCAGCGTACGTTGATAGAAAAGACATGGCCATCCCAGGCTCGGAAGTCGAACGACGATCTGGTCCACTTCCAACGCAGACTCCTCAGGCTGGAGCACAATGACCTCCCAAACTCCTCCAGCAACTCCGAACTGCTGTTGAAGTACCTGGACCCAAATGACATTAGGCCGACAGAACGAGAAGTGCTCTCTGAACCAGCAGCTCCAACTCCGCAGCCATCGAACGGCGGTGGTAGTAAGGCTACGCCTGGACCAACCAATCCCGCTCAGCAACCGGCCATCGACAATGTCGGCAAGACTACTTCCAGGCCAATAACACCAACTCCGCATTCATTGACCGGCGACTGTGGTAAGATTTCCCAGCGCAAGTGCATGCATCGAACTTGTATTCTGACCTCCTACAGCGTGGGCACCCGGAGGGTTTCCAGCATCGCCAGAGCATAAGCCATCCAAGTCTCCGAAGCACGAGCCAGCCATGTGTCCATCCTCCACCATTAGTCCACCTCGCAGCCCAGTCACCCCGTCTGCTCCAGCCCTACCACAACAGCAACTCGATCTCCGTGCACTTTCCGAGCGATTTTCACCAATGCGTCCATCTCACAACGCAGCCATACCTTCCGCTTCAGCTCTGCGTGCTCAAGCACACCAGCAACTCGATCTACGTCCACTTTCCGAGCGAGCAAGCGGTTCGACCCGTCCATCTCACCCTGCACGTTTCGAGCTCCATGAAGACATCGAGGGGGAGCCAAACAGGCCAGATTACTACGACCTGACTCAGACCTTTGCGAACATGAATTTGGGCGGCGGGAAGAAGGCAGGCAAGGCGAAGAAGGGCTAAAAAATCACACTGTTTACGGAATACGCTCTGGAAGGTCTCTCCCAACTGTCTGCTGTTTGCGGCTCTTGAGGTTATCATTTTGGAAGTGAGATGGTTGTTGAGGTAGCCTTCTTGTACACCAGCCGTGTACACCTGTCCCGGTGTACAGTTACGGTGTTCAAAGTTTCACACAAGCGCCCATGGTACCTCGCGCAAGTGCGGAGGTCAGCAATACGCTCTTGAGGTCACAATTTTCGAAATGAGATGGTATGGAATGTATGAAGATCCTACGGCAGCCGTCCACTTTGCACATCCACTTTGCACATCAAGCCTGCACGCCCAGTTTGTATACCCGCAGTGTACAGTGCATAAATGGACGGCAACGTCTCTTTTGCGCCTCGACATGGACAAGAGGGCGGAGTGTCCACGTTCAATGAGAACCTCCAAGTATATTAGAACATGCAATGGGATCGTGGTTACCCTGCCCTCGAGCGCGAACGCCACGACATTTGTCGCATTTTGGTGCAGCCTGGAAGGTCTCCTGTATGAGCCGCAGGATTCTGGAGCACAATATGCTGAAGCCTGGATTAGCCCGGATCATTCTCAAACTCGTGGGAGAAGAATTGGGTATGTGCCGCCAAGATGTCGCGAAATGTCATCCAAGTCCAAGTGACGCAGCGAATAAGCCTTAGGTATTCAGCAACGCTCATCCCAAATAACAAGTTGCCCTCGGACTAGTACACTGGCTGCTTTGTCGCATTCGCAGCGACAAAAAGGCACTATTCGCCGCCTCGCTGTCACATGCCAGACTCGCCGCTCAGTGTCCAGTTGCTACCTCCTTCTTAGGCTCTTCGATGTAGACTTCCACCTTCCACCTTCCACCTTCCACCTTCCACCTTCCACCTTCCACCTTCCACCCTTCCATCCATGTGGCTTTTTAGCGTCGATCGGCACTTTCGGATCTTCTTAATGTAGTATAGTACGGTGGAGAAGTCTTCATCGAAGAGCCTGAGGACAAATGTCGTAAAGCGGCTATTCTAGCGTTATGCACATGTAGAATAGGTCGAATAGCACAACCACCGTACGTTTTCGTCAAAAGTCATGTTAGAATTGATTATAGCTATAGCCGCAGCGGACAAATCTCTTCATATAATTAAGACTATATCTATAAAGATGCACGAATGAAAACTACAAAACACCCTTCCGTTAGAAACGTTATGCGAATGGAATCCGGACCGCTTCTATCTCACAATAATAACACTTCCTACTTAAGGAGAAAAGTAGACGAGCTTGTTGAGAATTGGCTGCTCTAGAAGCTCTAAGTTTTGGCTATTCGATCCGATAGTAGTGTTGTGCTCTTCCGATGCGAGAGGGCTAAGGGCTGCTAGCTGCTTCCTACATACTAAAGGCTTCCGGGCGCAATCTAGATATGCTATATAGCTGTCTTGCTGCATCGATATCTTCTAATCCACCTCTTCAATTTTCTTTCTAACAGCTGGAAACACTTTGCAATATGCTCTAGGACCTTGAACTTGATTCTAGTACATTGTGTGGCGTTGGAATGTATACGTACTCAACGCATAAGAAGCGCTACTTACTATGGCTGACTTTTGTCCTTAGACCCTTGCTGACGCAAGGAGCTTGGCAGTTACATTACTCAGTTAGAGGTTAGTGTAGAAGGTGCGTGTTGTGCCTGCCTGCGAGTTGCGTTAACTCAGGAAGGGGCTGAAACGGAGATAGGTCCAGTTGCAGTGGCCGCCGCAATCCAGTCGACTCGAGCATGATACAGAGACCAACCATTGCAGATGTTTCCGCTGTTGGAAATGGGCTGGGACAAGGACTCTCAGCAGATCATCCTGATAGGCGAGGCGAGCTTTGTCGAACTGAAGGCACAACGATCCTCAGCAGATGAGACCTCGACAATACCTGGTGCCTGGCAACCAAATTTGCCTTCTTCCGTGTACACTGTACACCCTGCACACGTTAGATTCGCAGCTGTCGACCAGGCCACGGAGCTCGCGAGGCAGTAAGGAACATGTTTGCACGAAGACACGCACCACGTCGGGTTTGTGACTGAAAAGCATGGCTTGCAGGCCACTGTACACCTGACCCAGTGTACAGTATACATCTGCCTCAGTGTACAGTATACAACCAACCCTGTGTACAGTATACGCCCAACTCTGTGTACAGCATACACCTAAATCAGTTTACACCTGAATCAGCGCACACCTAGCTACGTGCAGGCACTACTCCGTAGACGGCAACGCAAATGGAGGTTTCCTAGGCGCTGCCTTGGGTAGAGACGCGCTAAATTCGGGAGCGATACACCTGGGCGAAGTTCCGAGAGGGCGCTCTCACAGAAGGAAAATTGGTCCTTTGACGACTTCTTCACCTGGGCAAAACTGGGACGTCGACCAGCATGAGCAATCTGATTGTGCGAGAGAATCAGGTATAAGCCGTGCGCAGCATTCAACAGCAATTTTCGCTCTACTTCACTTCGCCAGACTTCACCAGAGACCTCGTCAAGCAAATACTGCTCACGATTCACTTCCTGCCGCAAATGCGAAAAGGTTCGCATTTGCGAGACTCCCCTAGTGAGAAAACCCGAGAGTTGGATCGACAAGAACCACGTGAAATGAAGATGGAAGCCATACTGCGGAAGGTGGAAGGAAGTCCACAAGAAGAGCCTAATCATCCGGCCCGTCTGCAGAAGGTGCCCATCCACCGACTCTTCCTGCTTGCCTTTTGCCGAACAGCAACAGTCGAGCCTGGCAACCTCGACAGTTCCCTACGCTCAAGATTGCCCTCAGCTGAGCTGGATGTTGGGGTCAAGGATCGACAATCAGAATCATCGCCAGATCCGGGACGGAAATCGGCGTCCGTGGAGATTCATGTCATGTGTATAGTCGATGCAAGTGCAGCAAGCGGTGTGCTTGGTATCAAGCAAAGCATCTGGGAATGTGCAAATGCCCTGGATCTGTCATCTGGAAGAGCTATTGAGGCATGGATTGGCCACTTTCCTCCGTTCAGTTTGGAACAAGACCCAGAGGTTCTGTATGTCCATTCCGGAAATAGAGTCATGCCCGAAGGATGGAAACTACAGACTACGCATCTGGTCGATTTCATTCGGCCAGCCGATGACTCGGACCATGATACGAGCCATTCGAAGGATGGAAACCACAGACCACGCATCTAGTCGATTTCATTCGGCCCGCCGATGACTCGGACTATGCCACTGCGCACGAAGCGTTCTGGGCGCCCAACCATATCTTGGATCAGGCTTGAGGAGAAACCCAGCGCAGATTCGCCTCAAGTCTTGATTCAGCCCAAAATCGATAGCATTGTTTATGCCTCTGACCCCAACTTCAACACAGTGGCCGTTGGTCGTGGTAATGGGTTGCTTCTCGACTTTCGATCGGCAAAGATAAGCAAGACTGCAAGACATGGAAGCTGAGTTCCAATGATATTGGTGAAGGACCAGATGACTGGTTCACGAATGAGGACAGCAAAGCAGAGTTCGCCAAACATGGCCATGGGCAGTACAAGGTCCTCCTGGATAGGCAAAGGGGCTGGGTGCGAGCGACGACATACAAGGAAAAAGACAAAGCGGACACCGTTTAGAAGCATAAGCATGGCCGTACTGCGTACAAAGAGCTTCGCGATCGGGTACATCGATGAAGTCATGACCAAAATGCGCCTAACGGTAAGAGCAGCATACGCGCCTTCACCGGTCCCACCCCTACTCCCGGGAGGCGTTCTGGATTCATCGTTGCTCGGGCAAGGAATCATCCAGACAGAGGTTCTGGCTGTTGCCCGAACACCTAGACTGCACCAGAGGCACGGTGTTGGCTGGAGTGACGAATACCTCCTTGAGCTGCCTGCGCATCACGTTGACGCTCGAGTTGAGATTGTCTCAGCTGTTCTCTACACTTAGCAGGCGGATGGGGCCCATACTTCCAAGCTTCCTTTTGCCGGAGGCTGTATTCATCCCCAACAGCTCGCTTGATCTTCTGGGACTTGGGCAGCCTGGATATCAGTTCGAGGATGAGGCCTTTCGTGGGAGATGTGCAGCCCTGCGACGCATAGCGATCTCTCTTTCAGAAGAACCCCAACAAGGATAAAGAGACTGCGAACCCAAGTCTCTCCTTGGATTTGAAGAATTTGGCGTGAGAGCAGACGGGATGCGTGCACGTAGTCATGAGCGAGGAGTATACACCCAGCAACGTGTATAGCGTACACCAGCCGTACCTAGTGTACACCTGGCCACGTGTACACCAGGCCGCGTGTACACCAGGCCACGAACCTCCTGATCCCAGCAAAAGATCAAAATGCGATACACCTTGGTCTGTCGGCGTCGGGTGATTGATGGCAGTTCGCTGGTTGATGCACGTAGTTGATTATGCATGAAACACCGCGTCGACATCGACGACAGCCCAGAGCCGGGAAAGAACTTCTCCCATTACATGTTTACTATATACTGTGATCAATCAGCTTGAGATGGGACTCTCAAAGTCTTGACATTGCCGTGCTCGAGATCCTGGATTTGGTCGATCATTTAATGAACACGGTACGTGATAACATAGATACAGACTGGAAATCGCAATGGGTCTTTCGCACGCGCGACCTCCTGTATTTGCTCCTGCCCCTACCTGCACACCGCACTCGAACCCCTTCAAAGAACAACAACAGAAAGATCCACAGCGACTCGAGTGAATCAAGATGGCACAACCCGCTACACGTTCATTCGAGGCAGAACCCGCGCCCGGGAGTCTGTCCTGTCTTCGCAGCAAGGCTCGTCGCAGCAGCCCTCGCAGACGAAGATGGCGAACCAGACATCGAGAGCCTCGCAACTGCAGACGATTTCGCACCGGCAGATGATGGTGCTGCTATGCTTGGCTTGGGTGTTGCTGGGCAACAGGCTACTAATGACGAGGATCCACTACCAGATGATCTGCCACTCCCTCCCGACGAAGAATTAGCTGCTGCTACTAACTATTAACATGTTGAGCAGTCGAGGAAAAAGGCATCGCACTTCGACACGGAGCTGGCTGTTGGAGCATGGGGACAGGACGCCGGTATCTCTCGTTTCGACTGGACTGTCCTCTGGCAGAGATTGCTATTATTCCGGGCTGTGACATGCCAGCTTCAGGACCTGGTAGACTTTCACAATCGATCGGCATTATCAAGCTTGATCTGAAGCTTCTCTTGCCGCTTTCCTGAGGAAACAACATCGAAAAGAGTGCCGAGAACCTCTGATTTTCTTCAAACCGCAACGGATTCAATATCAAAATGCAGCTCGCTCGATACCAAGTTCAGGACTCGCCATATGCCGCTGAACCTCGTAGTAGTCCGGTACCCGCATTCGGCTCCAGTGTACAGAACATACGAGGGCCACGCAGCACCTTCTATCGACTAGTCACAATTCATCGGCGTGCTCAGCCGCTGCTTCGAGCCCTCAACTCTCTCACACATCCATAAACCTGCTTCTTGCATAGCAAACATGACCTCTTGGCAACCACATCTTCATAGCAACTCTAGATTTTTGAAACAACAACGGCTTCTTGAAGGCTTCGCCGAGAGAGGGCTGGTTAGAGACAGCCAGGAGATCCAAGAATTCCCACCGCAACTCACCTGGTTCGAGAGCGCTTGCGGGCATCTCAAGTACAGGTAACAAATCCAAGCAAACTCGTCGCACAAATCTCCCAAATGCCCTCATCCCGAATCGAAAGTCGAAGAAAGTCCCCTTCTTCCTCTCCGTTTCCGTTTCCGTCTCCGTTTCCGTCTCCAATCCCCGCCTCATCGTCACGTCCTACTGCATCTCTCAATCCCAATTGAATCTTCTCGAAGATTCGGGTCAAGACTAGTACATCGTCTGCAGAAGAAGAAGAAAGGTGAAGGATCTAGAGAGTAGAGTCAGCACGCCCCAAAAAAATGAATGCATAGAAGCTGATATACCCTTTTCTCATGACCATCACATCTCCCTACCTCGAGAACTCCCAGAACGGCTTTGACGGCTGCGTGAAGTTGCTGTTCATTGATTTCGTGGCTTTTCTTCATCGTTGTAATAGCTGAAAGCGCCTTCTCCAGGGCTCTGGGGGCGCAGCGTGCATGAATGGCGTTTCGAGCGCGACAGGGTTTTTTTGTGCGGGCGTTGATGAAGAGGCATGCTTGATCGGGAGACCAGGCGAGCTGCTTCTCGAGGATGTTGTTGGCGAGTGAAGAGAAACTGGCGGGATCTGTCATCATATCGATTGGTGGAGGATGGGATGGTGCGATGAATGAAGAACAACCAAAGTAGAAGAGAAGACAGCGAGGAGCGTTACCGTGTACCTTACGTTCACGAGCCGCCAGCAACATGCAGACAAAGGCGCCTGGCAGGAGAAGGGCTTGGCGCTTCAGCAGGCTACATGATAAGCGCTGCCACCACTCGCTCGGACGTGTTGACACCACGAATACACTTATTGGTAGAGAGAGGTCAGGCGCAAGCTGGAAAGGCCAAAAGCATTCCTCGTATGACTGAGTGTATCTACCCATCGTGCACAATGTCCAAGCCAGATCTTGCTCTTGCTCTTGCCTCTGCACGGTCCCAGCGCTCGGAGTAGACGGCGAATGAGGGAGATGACGCTGGCGGGACAAAGGTCGGATCATGATCACGCGCGGGTGTGTTTGGGAGGATGGCGTTCTGGGGAGCTCGCTGTGCCACTTCTGTTGGACTGCTCGTAGATGTCTCGCTATTGCTGTGCTGGCTTGAGAAAGCTGCCGTGTCCAAACTCCGCAGCCTTTCGCCGCGAGTGCTGCCACCAAAACTGCTCATGGGCGTTCGCGTTGTAGCATGAAAGATGGAGTGCTGCTCCACGGCGCTCTCCACAGCACGACGCAAGAAGGGTGGCATTCCGTGCAAGAGGTCTGCCAGGCTGGTATGCATTCGGCTGAGAAGCTGAATTTCATCTTCGACTTTTTGGCTGCGTTCTGCACTCTCTCGGTCAAGACGATGGAAGCGGGCTTGCATGTTGACGGCGAGCTGCTCCATCTCTTCCCCAAAGGCTTGACAGCATGAATGGTGATTCGTGTCGCGTCTGCTTACGCCGCGCAGTTGCTCGATTTCGGCATCGCGCTCTTCGAGCTTGCTGTAAAGGTCATCGCACACCATCTGCTGGTATTCACATTGTCTGCGGAGATGCCGATTCTCCGTCTGCAGACGCCGTATAGCATTGGCATCGGCATTGGCGTCCTTGTCGCTTTCCATGCCTTGGCCATGTTTTTCTCACCCGGACCACTGAACCCGCAAACTGATAAGTAAAGCGGCTGCGGGACGTCGCGCAAAGGCAAACACGAGGTCACATGACCCTTGGCATCTGTGGTTTGGTTTGGCCTGAGTATCTTTGTTTCGCTGTTGTCTACAGACTACAAAGACAGAATTTTCTCGTGTGAACGAACGACATTCCACCGACTTCGCTTCCAAGTTTCTCCGCAGAATCCTTCCATCTCGCATCCACCTACTCGAAGCATTTCTCTTCCTTGCCTCACTCGCCCTCGACTGCCGGAAGCGGACCTTGGAAGTCCTCAGCCGTGAGATGACCTTCAGTCAACATCTGGAGTGCCCTGGATCACGACAAGGAATCAGAGACGAAACAACAAAACATTTTCAAGGTCTGGATAGGGCAGCGGGGAAGTTGAGGTGAATCGACTTACCAATGGACATAATCATGGCCAGGAAGTTTTCCGGGACCTTCTTCGTTCCAATAGAAAGATTTGAGGACGTGCTGCGGTGGCTGAACTCCAGCAACCCTAGTCTCCCTGTTGTGCCGAAACAAGTACCGAGTGAAGGCCTCATGTGCAATCATCTGGTTGTGTTGCTCCTGAGCAGATTGATCGGTGAAGCTGGATGGCTGGTACGTAGAAGAGGTGGCAGGTGGGTTGGCAATCGTGAGAGCGGTGGACTTTGCAACACGTGGTGGCGACATGATGTTGGCATTGTTGCTAAGAGGAGTGGCTTGAGATCTTGTTGAGGCGAACTGGTGCATTGCGTTTCTGATGATAGTGGCCCAAGATTCGTCGGAAGTTACGTCGGGAAGAATCTTCTGATAGGATGCGAATTCGTTCCTCTGCACAGGACCATTGGCAAAGAGTGACGGCGTCTTGATCTTGGGAGGAAATGTCAGCAAGGTCAGCTGCCTGTCTTCCAGTCATGACCACTTACAGCTTTCCAGCCTCCAGTGCCATCCCAGCCTATGAGATGGTTCGACACGTGGACCACCCAGACCCCGTTACCACTGTCGTCTGAGTGAATGAGGCGTTGCTTCGTTGCGACTTCAATGACGTGCGTGATGAGACGTCGAACACCTTCCATGCATGCTTCTGCGGCATCGAGTCCATGCTGAACCGGAACAGGAATGACGTTGGTGACCAGATCGAGGAAGACGTCGAGAGTCGGTGGCACCTTGTCGGTATAGACGTACTTGACAGCGTGTCGAAGTGCCAGGACCTTCTCATTGCTGCCGAACTTGAATTTGCCGTCTGGCTCGTCGGTCGCCTCTGCGAGAAAGTCAGTCGGAAGAGGAGAGTACGAGTAGATGGTAGCACTTACGTGACTTCAGCTGGTTGATGGTGAGTCCAGCAAATGCTTGGAGGTATTGGGCCAGCTCCTGCTCCTTGGCCTTCTTGGATTGGCCCATCTTGAGAAGGTCGTATGCAAGTTAGTCGGCAAAAGAAGACTATGAAGGAAAAGGTCGAAAGAGAGGAAGAAGGCGATCGACAGAGAGGGATGAGAGCAGAGGGCATCGCAAAGTCATACTTCGCCGAGCGACCCCGCCCATGCCGCAACAGCGTTTGTAATGTCAGCGTTTGCCATGGACAGCGGTATGCGCGTTATGCGAGATGAGGTTTCAAGCACTGTGCGACCACAAGCTGCCTGGCTTCAGCACCCTCGCCCGAGACGAGATGGAGGCCTTGATGCGCCACGCTCTGGCCTGAATCCTCTACCGGAGAGTCGCAATCATTCAATCTTGAAATCAGGAGGCATCGACGACATTTCGAGAGTGCATCAGTATTTGAGAACTCCTACCAGGCCACTACATTCATTCCGTTTCTGATTTCGCTTCAGCCACGCATGGGGGTTCATGTTCATGGCATCTCTGGGCACTCAGGTTGTCTGCAAACAATGGCGAGAACGGTGATACAGATATTTGGAGCGGTCGCGAATGCTGCAGAATCGCCGGAATCGGTCTTCCCGTCGGGTAGATACATTCGAGCGCATGGAGCATGGAGACGAGCTTGCAAAGTTGAGCGCATTGTAGTCCATGCGACTCGCGAGGAGATTCTGAGGTCCCATGGTTGTTGTATGCGAAGGTATTTGGATCAAGGTGGCAACAGCACGAGGAGGATGCAAGAGTGAGATTGAGAAAGTCTCGTCTGTTTTGTTCGCTGCAAGGAGGCCTGCTCGGCGACTTTTGACCCAGCCAATGATGGCTTCTCCTTCGCAACCCGCCGCAACAGTTTTGACGACTTCGAAGCGGCCATCCTTCAATACTTGATTAACGCACTGATCTGCCTCCGCTGCCTGTCTCTGTCTTTCATCGTCCATTTAGAAGTTGTGCTGGAAATAGCGGCCAGATCCGGTCCTATGTGTTTCTGGAGGCGTAGTAACATTGGCTTAGTTTCGAGCAGTAGTCCCATTTCATGAGTGATTGCCTTGTCTTGATAAGCCATTTGCTTGACAGTAGTTTGCCTCATGAAGTGTCCTGCTTGATAAAGTACATCGAAGACATTGAGTCGCACCGCTTTTGGAGATAGTCTCACCTACTTTGTTGCGAGTACGAAACGGTGGAGGCAGTGTAGCACTCTTTTCCGATTCTTCCTCCTGTCTGACTGTGAGACCCAGCACTCTCGACACCCTTCATATCTTCATAGTCCTCTTCTTGCCTCCTCTTCTTCTGCGCAAATACCACCCACGAAACCAGACAGCGCAAATGAGGTACCCGGCATCAACCATCGCTTGCTTCTTGAAGAAGCCACGGCCTAGCCAAGAACACGACCTCGCTTTCAGTCTTTGGACAATAGAAAGCCGATTCTTCGCGAACCTGGATACAGCCTTGTCCCGGCGCTGGCATGCAGCAGGAGGTTTGCGCGGATCGTCACAGCCCAGCGATCTCCCGATCGTCACCGAAGACATACTGGCACCATGCCTCGCATCACTCGATCGGCTCCAGGAGCGGGGCGGAAGTGATGAAATGGATGCCCTCCGTCGCTCGCACTTTGCAATGCGCATTACCATGAACGTGATCGAGGGTATCAGCTCCAAAAGCAAGAACGACAGTCTCCTGATGCACTTCTCTGGAGCCAAAGTATACGACTTCTTTCTCTGGACGCAGAAGCGGCTGTACGAGGAAGATTACGATGATGCCCCGCTTTTCACCAATTGTTTCGAGATTTGGCTGGAAGAAAGTGATGTTGGATCGGCCTGGGCATCAAAGCTGGCCAGGGAGGAGGGAGCGGAATATCCGAGACTGAGAGAAGCTGGCGAGGCGTTGACATTGTCGGTGGTCATGCTGAATGCAGGCGTGTACTGGCGGAGTCTGATGCAGGTTCTATGGGAAGTCAATCCGCTGTCGCAGCCATTGATTGAGTATTTGTTGCGTGGATCGAATGGGAGGCATGGAGCGTAGATGCAGGCATTGACTGATGAGTATTTGTGGTGTGGAAAATAATCTAGAGCGTCGTTCACGCAGTAGTCGTTCGGTCGCGCCAGAGCTTCATCGGAAGAGAGGAAAGTTTGGCGCCCTCGTGGCCGAACGTGGCCTGCGTGTACGCGGGGTGTACGCGGGGTGTACGCGGGGTGCTTTGCCTGTCTTTCTTGCAGACTTTGTTCTCGAATCAGCGAGACACTGCCCCCTCAACCAGTCTCCTGACTTCATACTCTGTTCCCAAAGACTCCGAGCGCAAACGATGCCCATATTCCTCCCACAACGTGGAGCAATGCCCTCCTCCGCCGGGTTGCATACAAACTCACGGCCTGACCACCCTCGAGGCCGCGCGCCTACAATCGATGCCCTTGGATACCACGCAACTTGCACCCTGCTTCTCTACACCTCATCGAGCACCATGTGTGGATACAGCACGAGGATCGCCGGCCAAAGTTGGAAGTGAAAAGAAAGCGAAAATGTGCTCTTCTGCCAACATCACCTCCCATCGATCGCCCAACTTCCATCGAGCTGATTTGAGCAGCTGGCAAAGTATAAGATACGTCAGGACTCGAGATCTTGTGGCGGAGGAGAGATACTGGGCCAGTCATGGCGATTTCGGCAGACGCAAGATCGTTGGAGGAAAGGCTGTGCTGCATCTCTCGCCAGCTGGGGTATGATTGAGCAGGCATCGCAAGATCAGATCTGCGAGCGGAATCAGCAAGAGCTAGCAACCGTCAAGCTGGTGATTCTGTTACTATGGCACTGGGGCACAGGATACCGAGTTGGTAGAGACTCTTGGTGAAACCATCTTTTTCCGCACCGTCATGCCTCCTGGCTTCTTGCCTGCTCACCACTCCCGCCGTTACTCCAAATCTTGTGTTCGGTTTGTCTGTCCGCGGCGCGTTGAACATTGTACAGCTGCCTCCTAGAACTCCGCCATCTGAAGGGACGTGCGAAATTCAAAACAACATAAGGAAGGCAATTCAGCTGGAAGAAATTCAATCACAACGAGCCAAGGCACCATGCCCTTTCATGCTATCATGACCATCCTCTTGTGCCACTATCAACGTCTGACTTCTGATGTTTCCCGCCAAGAACAGCGTTGAAACCACGTGGCCACGCTGTTCAAGGGAGCGCTCGAGCACTATCGCCAGCGCTCAGCATATCCTCTGCGACCTCATCTCGTACGGACACGCCATGGCAAACCCGGCTCCTCGTGGTCCTACGCTGCACAATCCACAGCAGGCGAAGCTGCGTATGTCCGACCCGGACTAGCAGGAGACTCGTCAAACCTCAGCCAGGCCTCCAGCTCCGCCAGCACCACGCCAGAGCTTCATGGCCAGCGTCAGCAGCCTTAGATGACAAAGCTAAAGTCACAGTCAAGCTCTTCAATCTCGCACCGCCGGAAGTTCATCTTATTTATCGCCAGGTGGGAAGGAGGAGAGCTATGGTTGGGGGAGCAGAGGAAGGAGAGCGGAGATGGGAGCGGAGAGGAGGTGGGCGAAAGAAGCTCGGAGTTACGAGTCTCTTGCATGCAAGTCTCTCTTGTGCCAACTGCAGAGGGTTTACGCGCTTTTCTAGTTACACGAGCTATACCTTTCTCCCTGCGCAAATTCATTTCCTGATCATGCCTGGCTTCGCGACCTGGGGCAAGTTCGCTAAAACAAAAAGCTTCAGCTGAAAAGACTGTTGAGGCTTTGTTTGTAGAGGTATTGTATCGAGTCCTGATCGTGTGCTCTTATTCGATGAAAGCTCGGGTTATTCTACTCTCAAGATTTGGGGGCAAGCATTCTCGGGCGGTATTTCAGTGCTGTCGTGCCGCAGCTGAGGTCGATTCGTGCATGAGAGGATTCTTTGCCGAAGCCGATAGGACCAAGACTGAGATGAGAGCAATAAATGTGATGTCTTCTTCCTTGAGGATCAGCCTGGCTTGGGTTTTGCGATGGAAGTTCGTCGAGCAATTTCAATTTCTGGGTCGAGGCCGGTCTTCGGGATCGCTTTTGGGATGCTAATATATGGGAGAAATTTAGTAAGTACCAGAATGCTTGAGTCGTTCACAGAATCTTCACGATCCGGGCGTGGTGATGCCGACAACCCACCTGCTTGAGTAGCTTGCGAAGACAGCCACATGTAGTTTGGCAAGAAGCGTCATTGTATGTAGATCCAGCCCTATGCGACACCCTCGACCTTCAGCTCGAATTGATGCCTGGGATCGAGTTCACTGGGCCGCGATGAAGTACTGCTACGAGAAGTCATTTCAGGTGCGGCCAAGCTCAGTGACTCTCTGAGATGAGCGACACAAAGCTTGACCTCTTCAAGGTCATTCGAGAAAGGCTTGTTGCCGAATGATGAGGATGTTTTGGCCAAGCTCTGTCGACAATATGCAAAGGAATGGGCAAGCATCTCTCGAAAAAAAGGTTCAAGTTGCGACACTTCCTGGAGAGTCAAGGCGCGCGAGATGTACACGCAGTCAGGTGCACGTTGTACGCGCACGTGCACGAGTATTCAAGTGCACATTGTACACGCGGATAGGTGCGCATTGCACACGCGAGTGGGTGCACATTGTACATGCAGTAGGGTGCACGCATAGTCAAGTGCACGTTGTACACCGGATGGGTGCACGTTATATACGCGGATAGGTTCACGCTGTACACGCGGATAGGTGCGAGCTGTACATGTGGACAAGTGCACGCTGTACACGCAGCTGGGTGTACCTCGGCAAGATCCACGCCGCGGAGCTGGCAGGTCCACAATAAGCCCTCTTGCGTACACCCAAGCTTGCGAAAAGTGTACACGCAGACCCACGAATTTGTCCGCAAGGCAACTACTTCCCTCCTTCCGCGTCGCATCGCGTTGCTTCGGCTTACTTCTCAGAACCATCTCACAACACTAACCTCTCTAACGCGCCCTGCGCCGTAGCACTGAATGGTCCTCCAAATGGGCGTCTGAGACTATGGCGCGCCTCAGAACAGACTTGACGGCAACTACGAAGCCGACAAGCATAGCCCCGAGAATCGTTCGCGCGATACGAGATCAGTCCGGAGCGCTGCCTCTTTTCCGCCAACACTGGTGGGACAAAGCCCGCGACACGTTCCGGAAACAAAGTGAAGAAGGCAGAAAGCAAGAGGACGAGCAATCAGGGTCGGATTCAGAAGAAGAGAACGATGAGTGCGCAGCTAGGAAGCCGCCTACACCAACTGCCTCGACGCTCATTTCCATCCATGCAAAAGTCATCGCTACACTTCCCGAGGACGTCATCGAAAGTCTGACGGATGCATTTGCCGCCACTCTCAGCTATCAGAACCGAAAGGCAGCGCGCAGCCTTGCGAGATCAACGTTCTGGGATTGGGACTTGCTTGCCGTCTTCGCCATTTTCGGGGCGGAGGCCTGCACGAGACGCTTCTTGGACACCGTCAAGGAACTCAGCGGCGTGTGGGACACTCGCGACGCGGCTTGGGCGGCGCTACTCGAGGCGTCAACACTGCGCAAAAGGGATGCTCGCAATGGTACGCGCGCGCAATCTGTCGAGTGGATGGTTCAAGATGCTACGTTGGCAAAGCGGAATGGAGCAGCGAGGTCAAAGTCACCAACAACAACAAGCACGAGCAGCGAGAATGCTGATGAGGACGGTGATGATGAGCGGCGGGATGTGAACGCTGATGAAGATGGTGATGAAGAGCGGGAGAATGCTGACGAAGGTGATAATCATAATGATAATGATGAGGGAAACGAGACTCGGCAGCAAGATGAAGGTGATGGGAGTGAGGAGGAGATTGAAGGAGGCCGTGGTAAGGAGCAAGAAGGCCAAGATGATGACGATGATAGTGAGCACGACATGACATTTGGTACGTCTTTCATGTTCATGAACGACAGCCTTGACGATGATGGTGCTTTCATGCCCGTGGAAGACATGGAGGGCGGCCTTGGCAATGGCGATGATGCTGCTTCCCGGTCCCTGCCGCTTCCCGCCGGCGAATTTCCGGCTGCCGACTTTCCATTTCGGCTTGGCAGCGACTCGAACCACGAACCCATTAGAAACAACACCACCACACAACAGCGCCTGCCAACTGACATACACAGCGACCTCACCAATCGAGACATGTCGAAACGCTCAGCATCAGCAGCCTCACATACTGGCGGTCCGTCCCAGCAGCGACGGCGAATGGCGACGACCACGCTGTTTCCCAATGTGCCCGTGCTCGACGTGTCGCGTGTGCAGCTGGACCACGGCGCGCAGCTCGAGCGCTGGCTGGCCCTCTTTCGTGACACCACCACATTCACATTGCCTCGCCTGCCTGTCGAAGACTCGGATCCCTTCTGGGATAGCATCACTCCTCCCGCGCGATACTGCATTCTCGTGCCTTCGCCTTCCCCCGACGCCAGTGCCGCCCAGCCCGAAACAGCTCACACGCGTCTCGCAGCGGTCGCACTCGTCACGCTCCGACGCGATGCTGCTGCCGCCGCCGCCCCCAACAATCCTACACGCTCTCGTGTGCGCGCCTTCGTTGCTACTGACGCAGAAACACCCGATCACAACGAGCTTCTCCGTGGCGTGACGGACTTCGCTCGAAAGGCTTCCACAAGAGCAGACTCAAACTCCTCGATCAGCAATGAAGTGCAAGATGATGAAGAGGACGGCTTGATAACCATGATGGACAACCTTCCACGCATTGCGCCAGACGCATACTCGTCTGCCCTCGTGGCGATGGCCACTTTCTACTGCGCTGGCCATGCGCCTCGCGATCTTACCCAGGCGTGTCTGGATCCCACGCTTTGGGCTCTGATGCTGCGCTTCGCCGAGGACGACCATGATGCAGCAGACTCTCTTACACTCCCCTCAGCTTACGCATTCTGTCAGACATCGTCCGAATCTTTCATCCCAGAGCCGTCCGCATGGCGCCAAACGGACTACTTGGCCACCATGCAACAAGGAAGAGCGCGAGTTCGGCATATCTGTTCGACCTTAGGTCTAGCACTGTCTCGCATTGGCAACCTCTACAGCACCTGCGCCGCTATTCTCTCCAGTCTCAGCCAGCATCTTGAGACCACATCGGCCGGAGCACAGCCTGGAGCTGCTGAGATCTCCGAAGATGACCTGGCTGCGGACATTGCTACTGCTGAGCAGGTGATTGATCATCTCCAGCAGCGTATCACAGACGATCATGCGAGACCTAACCAGAGATCGGTGCAAGCCTCTCGGCGCGCTCTTGAAGCACAACAGGGCATTCTCTCCAACAAACAGCAGCAGCTGGAACTGCTGCGTTCGCGTCAAGCGCAGAACCAACGCCTTCAGCGGTGCAAGGACATGCTTACTCGTCTTTTGGGCCACCTCGCCTTGCGCCAATACGAATACGCAGGCGAGAAGAAGCATCTCGAAAAGGGCTTGGAATGATGGTGTGCGGATATCGATTATCCCTGCTGGCTTTACGACATGATGCAGCAGCATATCTTATGAGAAAGACTGTTGGTGTTCATGATGCTAATGGCGCTGCGACCTAATACTCGAGCCTGCTTCTATGCCGCTCAATGACCTGCACGACTTACGATGTATTTCTGTACGAAGAAGCTGCTAATTTATGAGATACCCGCTGTGTATGCCTAGAGTTTCACGAATGTAATGTGTGAGAACACAATTTTGTTGTTCTTTGCATGTTCCCCAAACTGTCTGGGACGGAACTCTTCCCACGCTTCGCAAAACCGAGTTGGCAGTTCTGGTGCACGAGGCCAAGCGCTTCCGAGAATACGGGCAATGTGTTACCACAGGAGAAATATGACGGCCGAATGCGAGTCGCACGCGAGCAGTGTACACCTGGCCTGGTGTACGATGTGCACCGAATCACGTGTACAGCTGGGCGCTTGCCCGTGTCAGTCTTGGCCAATCGAACCGACCTTTGACTTTCGACATTCGATTATTTCTGACGTATTCAATCTGCAATCTCGTAACGGTGGAGCCAAGGGCACAGCAATCTAATCTTTCGTCAGACAAGACCGCATATCAGCTAGGTCTCGCAGCTGCGAGCAAGGTTGGCAGAACGCGTTGGACAAGGATCCATACGGAAATGATTGCTCGTTCTTTCGAAGAAGAGAGTCAATGCGGCATCCGAGAGACGCGAAAGGCAGCTTGCAGCAAGATTCCAAGCGGAGAAGAGTAGTTGTTTGGTCTTGCTTTATCGGACTGGGCTGATGATTGAATACTCGCCCGGAGGCATACGGCCCCAAGAAGCAGCTCGGATCGGGCATGTCCAACGTCACCGCACACACCTTATTATTGCAAACGAAGATCGAATATCTTGCTCTACGCTTCCCTCCAGCAGACCGAGTATTCTGGCAATCATGGCCGGGGGGCGGCATGCTCGTCTTGCGCAAAGTCAGCTGGGTCTGGGAGCGATCATGCATGGAAATGAGCGGCATGGAGATGAACGAGAAAGGAGACACTCCGAAGACAATCTTGAAACGCTGGAGACTGGCTGGAAACGATGTGATAGACCCTTTCCCGCAAGCTTGAGGTCGACAAATGTGCGAAAACGAAACGCTGGCTGGCTGGCTGGCCTCCTCATCAAATTCGAGGCTACTCACAGCTTCTGCAGTATGGACTGAACTTGACTGAATGAAAATATTCTAGTTCTTCATGCATTGTAGACTGGTTGTTTTTTGGAGCTATTCATGCCCGACGAAGATCGAGAGGCGCTTCTGAGGGCTGGGAGGCTGGGCTTGCTACGTCAAGCAAGTGAAAAATGGGCTTGGAGAGAGACTTTGGAATGATTTCTATCGTTGTTTGTGCATGTGGGAATTGCAGAGCCTGTCGTGGAACTACGCACGGCGGGAGTGACTTGCTATTCGGCTGTGCATGAAGCTAGGTATGCATGTAGTTGGATGTGCATGCAGTTGGATGTACACGCAGCTAGGTGTTCACGCAGCTGGCTCCGAGTGAGTAGTCTCGCCGTGATCGACCAAGGCCTGATACCGCTGCAAGACTTCAATGCCTTGCAAGAAAAGAATTATCGAGAGGCATGACATCGCTTCGCCGTCAACGACAACGTGCCGACTTGATACTGTCCTCGAGGACCAACTCGATAATCGCAGCACATCCACGCCATCGCACGTACATATGTAAGGCATTTGAACGATTGCGCCCGTGTGCTGCATGTGCCCTGTCTGGCTAAGGAGCATCAAGTTTCTGAAATCCAATCGCTGCGAGTAATCGCGAACCACTACGTCGCTTCTTCCTCCGAGAAGGCCAAGCACTTCGTCGACGATGACGATGCTCCTGACGAAGGGCGGCCGGCAAAGACTTTGGATGTAAACATGCATCTGAATCTCGGCGACAATTCCACGGCGGTGAGTCTGTACCATCAACCACTATTGAACGTGCGGGATCGCTATCACACACCCTGCAGCGACTTTCTCCGAGCAATCTCGCTCCCGAAGAGAATCTCCGCACTCCAACACCAACGACCTCGGGCCTCGTGGCACCAGCGATGTTGCCGAAATGGTGTGCGTAACGTCGCAGTTTCCGAATAGCGCTTTCATCGGCCCAAATACTACAGCATGCGATTGAACAAGCGGATCTTTGAGAGCAGGCAAGTCGATAACGACGACGACGACGACGATGATTACGATGCCTGAACCACATCACGCACCAAGATTCAAGCGGCCTCTATCAACATGGCACGCCAAGTACTATCGTGAGTTGCCTATCGGCGCTAGGGTCCTATTGTAGCAAATTGATTCCTCTGCGGAGGACGCGACTTTAGCTCCGAATCCGACTCCAATTGTTATGGTAATGGTAATGATAACGATGACAATGAGGATCGTGAGGCAGAGCGTGGCAGGAACATCGAATGGTAGGCACCAAGTCTGAATGCGCCCACAGCTCTAGGAGACTCCGTATCCAGCCACACCTTGACAGCTCTCTCATCTCGACCGCTGTGAAAGCTAGTGCTTAATACCAGGCATCTCACATGTCAAAGGCAATCCCCTCAAGGACTACGGGCTTAAAGACACTTCATTCTTCGTGGCTTTGGCCTACGTCGGCGACACCCGCACACGATTATGTCCAACGAGTACTGTCTAGCCAGGCAGGTCAGTTGTCTCTCTCCTCTCACACCTGGTGCCGAGATTGTGGTTCGCGAAATCTACATCGACGCAGAGGGATTGGAGAAGTCGGACTCATCGTGATCGTGCTGCATTCTTCTCTACTGCAATCGAGCCCAAAATTCACGTTACATAACACGCTGCATCTCCATCTGGAAGATGTCTGTTCCTCCCCAGTTTACTTGAAAGGTCTCGCGCCGTCGATTGTGACTCTGGGAAGCCTCACAACATGTAGCACGCTGTGTGCGGAGCTCTCTAGCTGTGGAGACGTCGTGCACGGTGCCAGGTCTGAGTCTAACCATGCCAGAGTTGTGGGAGAGTACGATCGAGGGCTGTTATCATGTCTGCATGAAGAAGCGCATCTCGATCCTCTTCGGCATCGGACAGTCGCACCTATATCCCAGAACCCGCACTGTCATTATGTCTGCGTGGAGAAGCGCACCCGGACCCTGCTCTTAGGCCGAAAAATGGTCCAAGAGCACCTGCGGCTTCGGCATCGGACAGTCGCACCCGTTCCTCAGAACCCGCACTATCATCATGTCTGCGTAAAGAAGCGCATCCCGGTCCTCCTCTTAAGCATGGCCACAGTCGGAAACTGGTCCAAGAGCAACCTGAGCATGATCTCCGCTTCGGCATCGGACAGACGAGCCAGGAGACCACCACCATCCCGTCGCTCAATAAGTTGTCCCGAGGGGCAGTCCTGCATCCGACAACCTGGGCGTGCCCTCTGTGATGGAGCGGTAGACAAGGGACGTGTAGCCTGAACTGGAGCACGCGCACGATGGCATAGACCCGTCGTTGAACACGAGCTTCCCCTCCTGACCGATGGCCGTGACCTTGCGAGTCCTGTGTCTTTCATTTCCTCGTTCAAAGTCGCCCACACTCCTAAAGAGCATTGACATGAAGAATGAAAGACCAACCGCGAAGGCTGGAGACTCCGTGTGCGTAAGTCAAATCATACAAGCTCGCGAATTCCCATGATCCGTCCGAGGTACCATCTTCGCCATGCTAGGCGGGCATTATTCCGAGCATCCTACAACTCGGCGTGCTCTGGGATCAAAGCAGTCTCGGTCACTAAAGAATGCCTTCGTAAGAGGAGTGCGGTAGGCGGTGGATTTTGCTGTTTCTCATACCAGCTGAGAGATGTAATTTGCCTTAGTTTGGGCTCAAAGGCGACAGAGACCTGTCAGCACAAGGAAGCGGAATCATATAAGACGCCGACTCATGGACGTTGTCTTGGCGCAATGGTATATTTCGACTTCGTGACAGGTGTGAGTAGCTCGCTGCGGTCGATATAACGCTCAAACCACGATGAAGAGATCGAGAGCAATTCGTGCCATTACGCTTGCTACTACGAAGGCGAACAAGCGGAAACACAGCCACGTGCTGTTAGCAAATACTTCTACTTCATCTGGTCCACAATGCAAGGAACTCCATATGCTTCTAGAAGCAAACCTCATGGGCTTATCGAGACATTCCACGAGATCCCAGAATAGGTGTCTCCAGATATGTTGCCTGGAATTGCCAATGCCGGAATAGCTGCAGCTCCCGTCATCTTGCGTGGCCTTGTGCTCTGTGCCTGTGGCGCAAGATTCTGCTCAAAGTCACACGCAGCACATTCCGATTGTAGGCAGCCTTAATCCGACACTCCTCACTGATCATTCATCCCCTTTCCGGTCTGCTCCCGCCCACATCCTCAGTAAACCCTCGCTACGCTTCCGAAGGCTGGCCCTCCCCTCCGAAAGCTGCCAATCGATCAAATCCAAACCCTTGAACCGTAAGAAGTTGCGGAGAATTTGGTCCATTTTCTAATCCACACGCGTGTTTACCAAGGTCTGAAGTTGGGTTCGGCGTGGGGAGCTTGTGGATAGCGTCGACATGTGTGCTTACGCTGATGAGGGCTTTTTCCACCACCAAGTCGAGTTAGAGGATGTTGGCAAGGCGGTATTCGGCGACGGCAAAGAGTCGACACTTGCGACAACGATGATGATGAACCGTTGGACTCGCACTCACCGATAATCCTCCCGTTGTCACAAACACCACGCTCTGTCTCGCTGTGACATGCAACACTGTTGCGTCCGCATCTCCACCTTTGTATACCAACGGCATCCATCCACATGAGACTCATATTCAAGCCCGCATCGACGCCCAAAATGTCCGCCCCATCTGTGCCTGCTCCTGGCTGAATAACAATATCGTCATCGTCATCGTCATTGTCATCGCCATCCCCATCGCCAGCATCTTGCTCAGCCCTGCTGTGGCCTGGCCCCAGCCCTCACATCGCCAGAAGAAGTGGGTTCGGAGGTTGGACGGTCATGGACGTGGATGCATCGCATCGGTCTCTGCGTCTTTTGAATCGTCGAATGCTTCGAGATGGTAATCTGCCACAAACTGATCGAGGTGTAACTGACCGCGGGTTGGGTAATGATTAATGAATGATGCGCGACGACTCCTGCTCCTCCCGCGATGTACGAGGCAATGCAAGAATATCACACGGGTTTGACAGCCATACATCTTGGCTGAGCGATGCAGTTGCAAAGAGTCGGCCGATTTCCCTGGACCAAGCGACTCATCAGGTCGTCCCAGCCTCTCGGAGTCGGACAGCACCACGCCAACACGGCCTGCGCAATCGAGCATTAAAACACACGCTTCTTTCCAAGAAATGCTTGAGCATCTTTGGTGCCACATCTGCATCGTTGAGGGACTCGCAGAATGAAGTTAGGCGGTCTGGCATCATCCTGCAGCCTTTGGCACATACCGGGACCAATAATCTGTCATACATGCCTGAAATTCTGCACCACATCGAGCCCGTGTATCGTATAATCAACAAGGAGACCCTCTACCCTAACTTCGACACAATCAGGCAAGATGATAACAGCACTCCGAGCTTGGCAGTTCTAGTGCCAGTTCCAGTGCGTGGACGAGCGAGAGAGGAGAAAGGAAGAGTAGCAACAACTTATAATGGATCAGAAGGGCCAAGGCCAGAAGCAGCAGACCGTCCTCTGGACAAAAGCAACAATGTGACCTATGTAGACGAGTCTACTGTCGCTAGCTCCAATTCCTAACATGCTGCAGTGAGTCCTGTACCGGTTGACTCCCAGCTTTCAGCCTGCAAGACGATCATCGCATGCAAAATGCAGATCGTGAAGCTGTATTCCATGTTCTACTCCAGGCAAGACAGTTGCCGTTGCCACGCAGTCCAATGTGCGTTTTCTTGCCTAAGCCATGAACTCGGCAATGCACCTAAACCACAAGCTCAGCATTCACGCAAACCGACCAGGTTTCTGCAAAAGCGCTGCAGCAAGACACTGGCGCGACTCGAAGCAACACAGATCCCTCCTTCCCGCGGCTTTGGAGACCAACACATCGCATCAATTCCTTCATGAATTCCAACACAACCTCATTCACTTTACTCACTGCAGTCTGAGAGTTGCATGCGAGCACCACGACAGCTCTGCGAGAAAGTGCGCTGCATTGAAGCCATTCCAGAAAAGCCGGTACGTGTATGCTGTGCAGCGCCTACCCGGTGTTGTGACAGAGTCGAGACATCGACTCAGCTTGGTATTGAAGAGGATACACCTTGGTGCTATCTGTGCCATGAATGTATCTACAATTGCTCGGACGAACGAACGAAAGAACAACAAAGACCGAGAAGATTCAATCCTACATGCTTGGATGAATATTGTTGAGACTAGTGCCGATGAAATCCTCTCACTCTAACCAACCATGATCCAAAAGCGAAATCCCGCCTCACGCACAGCTGTCCTCTTTCGATATCCTCTTCTTACTACCACCAACAAACAAACTACATCTTCACTCATCCTCCTCCCCCTTCAAATTGCGCACTTTTTCAGAATTCTTGGCGCTGGAAGCTTCCAAGTCCGAAATTTGTGTGTCGATGCAGAGGCGCGGTTTGCTGGCAATTAGAGTTGGTTGATGAGGCTGAGAGGTACAGAGGGGTCGAGGAGGGCAGGAGGGCAGGAGTTTGGCTGTGTCTCGAAAAAGGCCAAGGTGGCTAATCACGGACTTCTCCGCGAATTCCTGCCATGAGACTGGCCAGAGACGTAGGTACGTTGATTGACGAGCGAGTGCTGGCGGCGGATGAGAAGCCTCAGATGACGGGAATGGTATGGAGGGGTGAAAGTGAAAGGTTCCTTCCGTGGTCGTACATGAAGATCAGCAGCGACGAATGAATGGCTGGGTCAAGTCGTCTAATTTCGAAGACCATGCGGGATTCATCTTCAGCTGGATATACTTGTATGCATGCCGCGGTCCGGGCAAGGGAGATGCGAACACCTGCGAGCTCCATGTCTTTACCTTACGCCGGTAGAGGAGGTCTCGCCTTCAGCCGAAGTGCGTCGTGTCTGAGCTGTGCACCTGCCTAAGGGAAGCAAGGCTTCCCGCTTTACTTCGTGCTTTCCCATCGTCCGTGGTTCTCGAGGTTGCAGCTAGACTCATCTGACGATTAAAAAAGGTCACGGCAGCCTGAGAAACGATCCACGACAGAAGATCTGAACCCTTTCAAGCTTTCCTACCCAGGGGACTCCGCAGTTCACGAGGTTCCAGCTCGACTCATCCAACGATTAGAAGGTCGCTTTGGCCTGAGAAACGATCCACAACACAAATCCGGAGTGCCACCAACGAGCGTTCTCACAGCTGTCACGACACGAGACCTGAACCCCTTCGACGGGTGGCACCAACGGAGGGTCCTCACAGCCATCACGACACAGGATCTGGAGTGGTACCATCGAGCGTTCTCACGGCTGTCACGACACAAGATCTGAAATTTGCCTCCCCTGCCTCCTGTCACGATGATGTCAAGTACGACAAAGACGCATGTGAGTAGTAAAAGAGCAGGCGATTACGGGTGTGCATCGCGGAATATCGATAGGCTAGCTGCGATGAGGGTCATGTTTGAGTATCGCAAAGCTCAGCGTCGGAGGCGGAAACGGACACGGAAACGGCAACCTTTGTTTTCGGAAATGATTCGCTGGGGGATTGAGAAGAGGGAGAAGAAGAAAGTCGTAGACGTGATTCGTTGGGGTGTTGAGATGAGGAAAATGGAGAGGAAGACCGAAGAGATGATTCGCTGGGGTTTTGAGACGAGTGAAATGGAAATGGAGAAGAAAACTGCAGAGATGATTCGCTGGGGCATTGACAAGAGGAAGTAGAAGAAGCTTTAGTGATGATTCGTTGGGGTGTTGAGAAGAGGGAAATAGGGAAGAAGACTGTAGAGATAACTCGTTGGGGTGTTGAGATGAGGAAGTAGAAAAGATTGCAGAGATAAATCGTTGGGGTATTAAGATCAGGGGAGCAGATTTACGCGAGATGAGGAGGAGAGGTTTCTCCAACGCCATCTTCAAGCCATCCCACTTTTACTCTAAGCTCGTGCAAGAAAAATGAGGTTACTTCGAAGGTTTTTCCTTTTTCTTACCCGCACCGAAGAAAAAAAAATCAGAATTTCACGAATATCAATCCACGGATCTTTTGCTAGCTGAACATGCCCCTACGCTTTCTTTCCTTCGACTTGGGAATGAATGTAAAGAGTGGTTTTTCTACATTTGGGGTCGGTAGAAGAGCGGGTTCTCCAGATCTGGGCTTGGGGACTTGGGCGTGGAGAGTGGGCTTTCTCGATTTGGGCTTGGTAGCCTGGGTCAAGATGCTTAAATCAAGAAGGAGGCAAACAGTAGAATAGACTGGTCTTTCTGCATTGGGGCTTCGTGACCTGGGTCAAGATGTTTGAATCAAGAAGGAGATACAGAGTGGTCTTTCTGGATTCGGGCTTGGTGACCTAGGTCAAGATGTTTTAATGAAGAAGGAGGTACACTAGTCTTTCTTAGATCTGGGCTTGGTGACCTGGGTCAAGATGCTTGGGTCAAGAAGGAGGTACAAAGCAAAGGCAGCTGCCATGTCTCGAGCACCGCTTGCCGCTTGCCTACCAGCCATACTGGTATAGTAGTTTCGTCTGCATCCCCGGAACTGCCAGTCCATCTGAAAGCTCCCGTTCCAACGTCTCTAGTAGCAGCAGAAGCAACACCACCGCCGCCACCGCTACCACACTTCCTGTCGGTCTTTTTGCTTGCTTGCTTGCGAGAAGGTCCTACCTCGTCTCGCATCGCATCGCATCACATCACATCGCATTATGGCCGTCCCTGTCCTTCGCTATGATGAGATCGAGGCTGAGATTTTGGGAGAGTTGGGCATGATGCAGGATGAGCAGAGTAAAATTAATTTTGTAATTAAAGAGCTTGGTGCGAGCGTAAAGCAGACAGAGGACTCCGAGATAAAGTGCCATGTATACTCCAAGTGGCTATTTACGCAGCATCCTACTACATCAGCCAAGTGGCGGCAGCAGTACTCGCGACTAGAGGAGCTGGAGACCATCATAGATCGAGTAGCGAGGAAGCAGAACGAGGCGAATCGCCGTATAGACGGCATAAATAAGATCTGGACCGGATGGAACTGGACCTTTCCAGCAGACTCGACTCCGCCACATTGGCCGAATGGCCTTTTAAAATCCTTGCGCACGCTTGCGGGCGTTGAGAAAGACTGGCGCTATGCCACGAAGGAGGTGGCGAAAGCTAGCAGAGTTCGTCGGAGGACCAAGGGTGGTCGAAAGACTGCCCATGTTTCGACAGAGGATGTTGCTGCGGTGATTCGTAAGCTGAGAGAGCCGGAGTCAGAGCCGGAGCTAGTGCCAGAGCTAGTGCCAGAGCCATCGCCATCGATCGAACAAGGCCGAGGAGAGCCATTGCGCAAGAGAAGAAAGACAGGAGAGGAAGAAGAAGATGGGGGAGAAGGGCAAGGAGGAGGAGAGGAGCGAGAAGAAGGAGAGCAGGAAGAGGCGGGAGCAGTACCAACACGCCGTCGTCGGCTAACTGAGTACAATGGCGAGAGTGTGTTTGGCGGCGTGGGTCGGAATAGTATTGTTATGGATGTTTTGGGGCAGACGGCGGCGTGCGAGGAGAAGCTGGCAGAGCAGGCCGAGGATGGGGTATCGGAGGAGCTGCGACAGATTGCGCGCGGCCAGCTCGACGAGCACCGCGCCTTTCAGGGGAGATTGATGGCCTTCCTAGATAGAGGAGCGCCTGACTTTTGGTTTTGACAGGATGGTAGGATCACTCTTTGAGCATGAGTATAAACTATGTCTCCGCAGAAGCAACCTGCGTACCAAAGCGACCGCAGAAGCAGCCTACGTAGCCAAAGTGACACAACGGTAGAATTACTCTTTAGGCATGAGTATAGACCCTGTTTATGCAGAAGTAACCTGCAAGACCAAAGCAACCTTTACTACGTGCATAACTTGCAGTGTGGTGTAGCAGTGCCAAGAGTATCACGCGCACGATGCCTTAGGCTGCAACTACTACATATATATTCGTACGCTAGTAGATAGCTTACTAATATAAAATGTATCGTTCAAGCCCTGCAGTGCTTGTCCTAATCGAGCATAGCGACGTCGTAGTACTCTTCGAACACACCGGATTTAGCGGTATCCGTATGCTATAGTAAACTATAATATAGAACGCGATTCCTCGTCGTGCAAGCATCTTAATCGTAGAGGTCCTCGTTAGTAGTCTCCTACGTCTACTTCTACGTCTACGTCTACGTCTACGTCATCGCTATTACTATGTTATCCTACTACTACTAACGTAGTATATCATCGAAAGCCTACTAGCGGCGTTACTCCTTATTACTATCTACATCGTCCTCCTTATTACTATCTACTATGTCGCTATTACGAAGTATGCCTTACTAGGCCCGAGTCTAGGCTTAGCGATTAGCTTCTACATTACGCTAGAACGTCTCGTTATCGAGGAACTCGCCGACTACGTGTCGGTCGCTAAGACGGCGATCTTCTTCTATACGCCGTAGTACTATAATACGTATGCCCTAGACGATAATCTTATTCCTAAGGTAGAGGTTACGTAGAGAAACCTAGTACTCGATGCTATTAACGCTACGGCTATAGACTTTAGTAATGCGAGTACGTAGCTAGCCGATAGTAAGCTCTTAGCTAGTAGCGATAAGGGTTAGAATCGTTCGTTCGAGAAAGGTAATAGGCGTAGTTAGAAGTGCCGGCATATCCTTAGACGATTAAGTTATTAGGCCTCTAGCTTAGTCGTAAGACTCTATCTTTATAATCTTAACTAAGTCCCGCTCGAGCTATTTAGTATTAGCCTACTAACGGCGATAGAGTGCCTCTTCTTAAGCTACTTCTTAACTAAGCTACATCTATAGTCGTCGCTACTACTTATCGCGAAGAGTCTTTAGATTACGCGTATCGAGCTTAGGGTTCGGTAGATCTAATGAAAGGACGGTACTAGCTAGTAGAAGGCGCTACTTCTTACGCCGTATGTAATCGGTATGCCGATCGATATAGGATTTATGCGGCTTTCCCTTAAACCGATTATAGTTAAATAGCTTATCGAACATAATATCGTTTAAACTACGGAAGCGAGAGTATGCGACGTAGGTTAATACTAGAGTAAAGTCCTTTTTTAAGATGTTAAGAACACCCTTATTAAGTATTATGCCCTAGGACTTATAGACTATAGTCGTATATGCTATAGTTAAAGGGTACTATGTACGAGTATATTAGCTATTAGCACGATCGTTATACTTCTAGTCGCGGCGGGCTAGTATAATAGGGACTACGTTAGGCGGTAGGCCGTCGAATTCTTCGTTAAGTGTTAGCCCGGTATACTTATCTAACTCTATAAGTAGAATAGCCGGTAGATCGTAGTCGACGACGTCCTCATCGTTACGGGTCTTATCCTTTACCTATATAACATCGCGAATAGTACTAAGGCTACCGTTAACGATATACTTCTATACCTAGAGGTTTTTAGTAACTATAACCCGTGTACTAAGATAGATAGGCAAGACCTTATATAAATTACTACCGGTCTCGTAGTCGGCTCTAGATGCGAATCGACTAGTATACTCCGCTTTAAGAGCTTTAATAGGTTATTAATTGTCCTATATAGACATGTAGTTATAGGTAGCTACCTACTTCTTATAGCTAAAGAGACGAATACTATCTTTAAAAGTAGCTAGACATAGTCTCATTAGATTACGCACCCGAGATACTAGCGTCTACTAGTAGTTAATAGACACCTTACCTAGTCTAGTGCGAAGTCCTTCGAGTACATCTTTAAAAGCCTAGGTAGTAGGATTACTACCTTATTAACGCTAGATAACATTGAGCTAAATCGTCTAATCGAACTAGTACTAAGTAGAGCGACCTAGAGAGACCTTAGGAGAGTTAGATAGGGTAGGCCTACTAAAAAGAGGACGACTACTAATTAGAAGTAGCTAGCTAAAGTTACTATAGAGGATTACACTAAATCCTCTAAACGGTAAAGAAGTATCTACTTCTAGGTCGTCTCAATCTTCTTACGGGTAACTAGAGTCTTACTATCTAGCTTAGCGTAGTCGACGATCGATCCAGTAAAGCTTAACTAGATTAATTATAGACTTCTCGTTAATAATAATATAGAGAATCTAACTTATGTAGTCCTAGAAAGTAGATAATGCGTTGCCCTTAAGAGGAACATACTCTTTTATTTAGACCCCCCGTTGGGTTGGGTTGAAACCGAATGGGTTAGGTTGGGTTAGGTTTTTGTGGAGTAAACCGTTTGCTCGGGTTAGGTTAGGTTACCAATCGGTTTCTTGGCGTGGGGATCTAAAAATAGGATAAGAAAGAAAACTTCAAAATACGAAAAGATCGAAAGGGTGGCTACATTAGTAGCTACATTTTTCGCCTAGGGGCCTATAATAGCCTTTGCGGGGGAAATTAGGGCTTATTTCCCCCTTGTTCCATATACATGCCGACTCTATGCCAAGAAACCGTCGAGCGCTCGGGTTTCCCCTGCCAAGAAACCGACCGCTCGGGTTAGGTTAGGTTTTCCAACCCAACCCAACCCAACCCAACCCACCGCGGGGTCTACTTTTATTATTAGCGGGAGGCGGAAAGTAGAATAGATCGTTGAACCTTAGATTCCGTGGGCAGTAGCGCTAGTCGGGGTAACTCGCATAATAGGGTTACTAATCTTGAATTCGGGCATTCGATTAGTGATTAGTAGCATCTAGGGTTTTAGGGTTACCCTACCCAGCTTTAGGGTTGGGGTTAGGCGTCGCAGCGTGCGGCTACGGCGCGCGGGCTTATTGGTCGGCGAGCGAGCTAATTAGCTATAACTAGCGACACGGCTCGACTAATAAGCGCGCTCGCTTCTTTACACATCCCTACCCGTACCTTTATACCTCTCTATCTCCTATTATTTATGCGATATATTCTTTATATATTACTATACTTTATTATCTATCCTTTATTATTTATATAGTATTCCGTTTATACGGTACATCGCATGTTATCGCGTGTTCTCGTACGCCGTCGTATATTATCGCATATTCTCGTACGCCGTCGTATATACTATACGCTTCGTACGCTTCGGACGTACCCTACGCTATCCTCTATTATTTATGCGATATATTCTTTATACATTACTATACTTTATTATCTATCCTATATTATTTCTACGGGATCCCGTTTATACGGTGCATCGCTTATTATCGCACGTTCTCGTACGCTATCGCATATTATCGCATATTCTCGTACGCTACTCTATATACCGTACGCTTCGTACGCCTCGTACGCTTCGTACGCCCTCGCTCGTCCTCGCACGTTTAGGGTATCTATACCCCGTAGTCTTTATATACTACATATATTAACTATTCTTCCTATACTACCTCCTTCTTACGCTTTCTTATTTATATATTTATATACGCGCATTTATATATACGTACGGCGTCCGTCTAGGGTCCCTTACTAGCGTTATAGCTCGACTAATTAGCTATAACTAGCGACACGTCTCGACTAATTAGTAGCTACGAACGGCATCGGCCGCAACCTAAACCACGCTCTATCATTTATAGGCTAATTTATAGGCTAATTTATAGGCTAATTTATACACTAATTTATATACCTATTTATATACCCGTTTACACGCTTATTTATATACCTATTTATGCACCTATTTATACACCTATTTATGCGCCTATTCATGCGCCTACTTATACGCCAACCTAGTTATACGCTTACTCTATTTCCCTTAATTTATCTAGTTATACTATATACTATTCGTACGTTATATTATTCGTACGTTATATTACTCGGGCGCTATATTATTTACGAGTACCTTTATTTATATAGTACTCTATCCATCCGTTACGCATATTAGTTATTATTAGCGACATATCTCGACTAATTAGCTCTACGCTACGTCCCGACCCCGACCCTCCTTTATCTACGTACCCGAGAACGAGAGTAACGAGAATAAGTAATATAGAGACTCGAATGCTCGTAAGATATCGTCCGAAAGATACTACTACTAAAGAGTACGAACTATAAATAACTATACATTGCGAGGACCGATTTAATAAGAAGTAAAGAGGCAATGCTTCTCGCCTACGAAACGAGATATATAATAGAAAATTCCGGATCGCTCTAGGGTTCGATCGCTCGCACTCTAACGGAAAGTATAGAGAGTACTATAAGCGGGATTCCTTTTACCGAAATAGCTTATAGAGGAGCGTGCTACATTATTTAGTCTACGCGTAACTTTACTCCTACATTACATTAGTCGTACGTTACATTATCCGGGCGCTACATTATTCATGTTTATCTATTTATGTATTAAGCTATTTATAAATTCATTTATCTATAAATTAAATAATTTATGCCCTAGATGTATTAGTTATTACTAGCGACATGTCTCGACTAATTAGCTTTACGCTACGTCTACGGGCTATTACGAAAGCGGATAATCTACCTACGCGCGTAAATGCCGAATAGGATATAAGAGGTAGACCGTAGAGGGAAGAACTTAAAGTTATACGACATACTTACTACGTCTAGCTTACATCTCTTCCTCTACCGTAGGCTAAATTAGTAGATAAGATCCTAAAATTTATAATTATAACGAAGTTAGTACCGTAGCATTACGGCGGAAGAGGTAAATTACGCCCGGCGACCTACCGTATATAAGGTAGACACACGAGGTAAATTGCGCCCGGTAGATATAGAGGTAACATCTACTAGTATGCGATAACTAAATATAACTCGCAACTAATAGTATAATACTTCTATATAATAACATCGGCCTTAAAGTTATAGAGATCTCTACTTATGTATAAACTATAGTAACTAATAACAAATTACTAGGACGAGCCGTACTACGAGCTACTAATAGACGCCTCCGGCGTAGCGAGGATTCTACCTTATTATATCCCTAAGCATAAATTAGTTTTATCTATCGGATAGTATAATAGAGACACAACTTAATACTTTAGGCGTACATCTAAACCGCGAAGATATAACTTAATACTTTAGGGGTACATCTAAACCGCGAGATTTTAGATGTACCCCTAAAGTTTCTCTCCTATTAATGCTTAAAAGGCCTTCTCTATATCCGATACTATTTCAAGATTTCGAGGTAAGTAACATCTATAGGGAAGGCCGTGAATCGGATACCTTAGTAGAGATATAACCCGAATCCTTTACTATATAGCTAAACCGTAAGACTTTAGGTGTACACCTTAAGTCTCGATATTCCTTTTCTATCGACGTTTAAAGAGCATACGAGCCGCATTATACGCTATAGAAACATCTCGAAATATTAGGTATATACCTAAAGTTTCGACATTTCCTCTCTCTTTTATGCTTACTAGTCCTCGTCGGTTTCTTATACTAGTTCTAAAGTTAGGAAGCATGTTCCGCCTACGGGAAGGCTATAGCTAGACTAGATCTAGGCTATAGCTCGTTAATCTATAGCTAATATGCCTAGAAGCTATTAAACCTTAGAGTTAGTTATAATAAAGCGGTTAAGGAGAGAGAATTCCTATAAGATAGAACTATCTTCTCGCCTTATAATCTTTCCTAGCCTAACTATTATCCTACTCCTATTATTAACGATACTCCTCCTATTATGCCGCCTAAAGGAACGGTTAAAATCCTTACGGAAGAAGAAGAGCGCTAGAAGAAAGCGGCACGTACCGCGAAGAAGTTAGCGGATAAGGCTAGGTAGCGAGCCGAGAGTAGAGTAGAGAAAGCCGCTATAGCATCTTCGTTAACTAGGCCCTTAATTCTAGCTCCTAAACCGGCTA
>LFZN01000132.1:7843-84234 GCA_001578235.1 Pseudocercospora eumusae | reverse complement strand
TATAGATGTAATGGATCTTTATCGGGCCTTAAGCGGTATATATCCTTATCGTAGTCGAGTCCCCGTCCTCTTAGTCTATAGGTTCCTAAGAATCTATAGAGATCTCTTTACTAACGTAGATGTAGGTTCTTAGCGTTCCCTTCTTATATATAATTATATAGTATCTTAGGTCCTTTACCGTCATAGGTTTTAAGGAGTATAGGTTTAACTATAGTTCCTAGATCGCTATAACGTAGTAGTGTTTCGGTTAGAGGGCTTAGAGGAAGCTTCTCTATACTTTATCTTTACTCTTATTAACGTTATACTATATAATCGTTAACATCGTCGTATTATTTATTAGGATTAATCTATCTAGTCCTATTAGTTTTCCCCTTAACTAAGGATCTCCTCTTAGGTAGTATCCTTATTTATTTAGGGCACTATTTAGTTAAGTTTCCTTTAGTTAGGGTCTCTCCCTACTTAGTCGATATGTCTCGGTCTTCCTATCTATAGGTAATTCCTTACGGTAGGGGGGGTAGTCTCCTCCTCCCTTTACCTCTTGTTCGGGTTATATGTTCTTTACCGGTTTAGCTCCTCCTATTCGGGGGTGTAGTACCTCTACGGCGATGTCGTTCTAGCCTCCCTCGCTCTCTCTTAGGCTCTAATTCTTACTAGGTATTCCTTAGCTTAAGATAGGTACTTTCTTCCGTAGTTTACATACCTCGCGTTTTCTTTCGGTTCCTTATACTCCTTTACCTAGTATCCTTACGCATAGTAGGAGCACGTGTTTAATGTCTTTAGGCACCTTACTACTAGGTATCCGTATTACTAGTACTTATAGTACTATAGGATCCTATAGGTGTTTATATAGATTTCCGTATCTATCCTCTTATAGTCCTAGAAGAGTCCCCTTTCTAGGAGTATATTAGCCTATTCTATACTCCCGACCTATATAATAAGTAATAACCTCGTCTTCTTATCTTCGATCTTTCTTTTAACCTATGCTACCTTAGTAATTTAGATCCCTAGGCACGTATGTTAGTTTTCCTTCTAGAGCTAGGTAATATTGTCTTAAATTTAGAATATTCTAGCTATACCGTAGGCTATAACTATGAACTACTAGCGCGAGACCTTCGCTATCTTTCTAATCTTCGTTATCTACTCCTTCTAGGCTTCTAGCTTCCTTATGTCCCCTTCTACTACCGTATATAGCTTAACTACTCCTCGTCTATCCTTCTTTACCCCTATAATCTCCTTTATCCCTATCTTTTAGACGATTTCTTTCCCTATTATCTTATCGATGTCCTCTTATTCTTAGGGGTCTATAATGTAGACCTTAACCGCTATCTTCTTCTCCTTTAGGCTAGCTACCTAGGCCTACGTGCCTTAGTTAGTTCTTAGGGCTAGGAGAGCCCCCTTCTATGCCTTTACCGTAGCCGTTCCTACTACCTTATCGACTATTATCCTTATGTCGTTCTTTAGTGCTTTTAACCCTCCTAAGAGTTCTGCTATTATTATCTTTAGTACTCTTTCCGGGACCTCCCTATCGGCCGCTATCCGGGGTTCCGTGAAGCACTTCACACCCGCTAACGCGGGGTTTTAAGCCATACGTAAATAGGTGCTTTCTTAGTAGGCCACACGTAAATGTCGATTTATCGTGCTTTCTAGTCCTATTCGGATATCTAGGTGTATGGAGCATCGAACGACGAGTCTATTTATCATATTTACGAGGTTATCCGAGTACGTAGCGACTATAGACCTTACTACCGCTAAATTATTATGTAATCTCTTAGTAGGCGCGTCTTCTCTATTCCATACCTATCGCGTGTTCGTGTTCCTCGTAGTCCTTCTCTTTTAAGTACGGATCGCATATAAAACTCGGTATAGCGCGTAAGAAGGTCGGAAATAAGAAGAGGGTACGTGCGGAACGGTTAACCGAGACGGAGAGGGTAGAGAGGGTAGTAGATCGTGTCGTTTCGAGGTATCGCGAATTAGAGGCTAGATTAGGAATTATTAACCTTCGAGCCTTATGCGACGATTAAGGGGCGACTCACCTATATTCTCGCATTTACTAGCGAATACGAGGCCGAGGGTCGTTACTGTCGCGTGCGGTAACTAACACTAAGTTAAGTATATCTTAAGAGTTAGCGCTAGTAGATTATTGTCGAGAGAGGGACGTAATAGGCATATTCTTACCTATCGCGCTTATCGCTATAGTCGCGATAGACATACTAGCTAGCATGCTACTAGAAGGGGTATTACGAGAGATAATAATACTATTTAGATAGGATTAGGCGGACCGCTTTCTTCGTCGCTATAGGCTTAGTAAGGTAAAGTCCAAGCCTATTAAGGTACAGCGCAAGGAGGCATACGACCCTTCTACTATAAGGTCCTAGTTTAACCGTTTCGAGGAGATGTTGTTACGGTTAGAAGTAAAGGCGCGGAACCTATGGAACTTCGACGAGACCGGGTTTCGAGTCGGCATCGGTAGTAACGAATATGTCGTAATAATAGATATAAAGCGGCGCGCCTAGACCGAGTATAATTCTAACCGTACGCATGTAATAGTCGTCGAGACTATAAATGCGTTTAGTAAGGTAATCGACTATTAGTTAATCGTGAAGGTAGTAATAGTCTAAGAACGTTAGCTACCGAAAGGTTAGTGCCTTATAAGGTAGGCACGACAACGTCACTTACTAACTATAACATAGGCGACGATAACTTCTTAATTACTATTAACGAGTCCGGTTACATAATAGACGATACTACTATACACTACATCCGCTAGTTTAAACGTAAGACGAGGCCCGATAATCCGAACGAATAGAGGGTACTACTATACGATAACTACGGCTCCTATTACTTTAAAGAATTTACAGCCTTTATAAAGCGACATAAGATCTAGCTATAGGGTCTATAGCCTTATACCTTATACTTCATGTAGCCGCTAGATGTTATACTATTCTAGGTCTATAAATTAAGATATAGATAGGCGGTACTAGAGGCTACGTACCGTAGTGTTAGTAAGTTTAGTATACCTAAGTTTATCGACGTACTCTTAAGTATTCGGGGTAAGACATTTACTAACTATAATATAAGATCGGCATTCCGTAAGACGGGCATATTCCTAACGAGTAGGGAGGTTCCTTATAGGTACATTCGAGATTAGTATAGAGCTACTAACGAGGATTAGAACTAGCAAATAATCGAGAGTAGTCTATCGTGGGAAGAAGCCCGAAACGAGGAATCTCTAGCATTAGCGGAGGCCGCTTAGGAGGAACACCTAGCATCGGTTAAGCGAGAACGTTCCGTAGATCCCACTATCGTCGACCTAGATAGGTAGTTTCGTACTAATAATCGCTATTACTTAGGGGACATGGAGGATATAATTACTTAGGGTATGCCCTCGTTACCTCCTTAGCGCATCCGGATACTAACCCCCGAATTACCGTAATAGCTACTAAACCCTACGATAAGCCCTCGGACGATATAGGCGTCGCGTAGTACTATATAAGCCCGTAGAGACTTCCGACGTTCTTATCTAAAGCCGGCCCCGCTAAGTGCCGACTATACATCGTCGTCGTTTAACCCATTTTCCTCTTCGCCTACTAAGGAGGCATAGAGGATCTATAACATCTCTATTAACGCCGCTATACATAAGGGTAGAGAATATAAGCGGAAATACTAGTTAACGAGCCTTATCGAGCGTACAAAGAAGCGGTAGAAGGAATAGCCTAATCGGCTTATAAGGGTAGGTGCTATCGAGGTAAGTTAATTACGCTTACAACTTACTTAGTAAGATAAGGATCTCGCTAACAACAATTATTAGAAGATGCTCCGAGAGGTAGATACTACTTATAATAAAGTACGCTCTTATCGACTTAAGTATAGCGATACCTTCCGTGTAATCTTTAATAATAATAGCAAGATAAGGTAGATAGATATTAAACTATAGTCTATCGACAAGCCACTATAACGCGTCTTTAGTATACGACTTCTTAACGTCGATAATAACGGCGGACCGCCGCTATACCGATACGACTAATAATAGCGACGTTACCTACTTATGGACACCGACTAGGACACTATCACTACCGAGCCGTACCTACGACTACGACGAAGGCGATATTCCATTATAGACTAACGTTAAGCCGAAACGGCGATTAGGTAACCTATTCGTATAAGAGCCTAATACTCGTTTAGACTAGCTACAACAAGATAAGGCACTACTTAACGAGGATACTATATACACTATAATCTAGCCTTACTTAGTACCTCCTCGCCGCCGCGACGAGTCGATATAGCGGAAACGACATTTCTATAAAGCTCCGAAGAAAACTAGCCGTTACGCGGGTTAAATCGCTAGTAGTAAGCACAACCCGATTAAGCTAGAAGAGCCTTCTTATAGTAGATATATTAGTTAAGAGTTAGAGGTGTTAGGCTAGACATATAGACCGACGTGTGTACTAATTAATTATATAGTAGACGCGAGATATACGCGAAGATTTAGTGTATAAACACGGTCGTAATATACCGACTAATAGTCGCAAAGTGCTAGATATACTGTCTCTTAACCCTAATCGCACTTACATTTAGTTTCCCGTCGAAAATGGCGTGTAGCACATGATGTATCGACATTTACGTGTAGCCTACTAAGAAAGTGCGATTTTACGTATGGCTTATTTCCCCGAGCTCGGGCGAGGGGTGGAGTGCTTCACGGAACCCCGGATATCGCCATCTCCTACGCCCTCTTACACGTGTCCTTCTACTCGCTTCCCTCGCCCGGGGGCCTCGCCGTCGTCGTCGTCGTCGTCGTCGCCATTCTTGATTCTTTTAATTGAGAAGAATATATAGCTCAATGCGATATATACCTACGAGACGCGAGTCCCTACGTAACGCGCGCCGCGCCCGATAACAATACTAACTAAGAACGTAAAAGCGACATATTAGGCGGAAACAGCACGTAATTAAAGAGAACGCGGTTCCATATTGGGAAATCTACTAGGGCTCGGGCGGGTCGCTAGGGCTCGGGGAAGTGGCGAGGCGCTTTGCCCCTTCTCCCTCCTTCTATCCGACAGCACATGCTGCTTGCCATCGCTATTGCCTAGGTCGAGCAGGGCAACATGTCCTACATAACTCTCAGCGGTGTCTCAATACGCCCTTTCAAAGTCGTTTCCACACTTTTCCGCGCTTACCCAAACATGTTCTATGCGACCAGGCCGTTCACACTACGTGATGGCCAATAGCGTCGCTCGAGATGCTTCTGCAATAGGTGATGTGGTTGCACGGGCGAGCGCGGCAAGCTAGAAAGTTGAGAAGGACTGTACTGTGGCATAGCAGGTTGGTGCTTGCCAATGAAAAGTTCGTCTTTTCTCTCATGCATTTTCAACCTAGCCCTTTAGCATTATGGCTACACAAGAGCAAGCTGAATATATTATTAGAGACATCAGGAGATCTCGACATGCCGACCAGCCGGGAGGCATTGAGAACGACGCCAATGCTCAAGATCTCGTCCAAGCTTTAAGCCTGTAGGGAGGTTACTCGGGAACATGAGTTGGATGCTAATGCGTACACAGATTATCTGACCAACTCTATAACAAGCCAACGCACTTCATTCTAGAATTGGCTCAGAACGCCGATGGTCACACCTATCCTGAGGATGTTCACCTCGTCTCAGCTTCGAGTATCATGAAAGCGGCTATCTGTTTATAAGCTGTAACGAAGTAGGCTTCAGGGAAGCTAACGTCCGAGCAATTCACGTCATCGGCCACAGCACGAAGCAGACACCTCCGAGCCAGTTAAAGAAAGGATACATTGGCGAAAAGGGCATCGGCTTCAAAGCTGTCTTCAAAGCTGCAGACGTTGTCTATATTTCCTCGGGTAATTTCAACTTCAAGTTTGATAAGAATTAGCCCTTGGGAATGGTAGTGCCGGAGCTTAGCTCGCCCCTAGGACTCTTACCCTCTGCGAGTACGACAATAGGTTTAAGAATTCCTAATCTTTAGGGTAGTAGAGTGGTTGAGCAAGATCTTAAGGAGCTACGAGCAGAGCTTTTGCTGTTTCTGAACAAATTGACGACCGTCGATGTCAAGAAATTCGACTCCAGCGAAGGGGGACGTCGACTACGACATCATCACGTTGTCAGCTGGAGTCATGACGAAAGCGCAGTTGGAGTGTCCATACTCTCTCGCAGTGAATTTGTTGGCTGCACTCGAGCTACGACGGGAAGGATTTATTGCTCTGAAACCCAGTGTACTAGGATGCCGGTCGAAGTCGAACGAGCAGGTATTACAACGACCGATCTGACACTGGGCTTTCCCTTGCCATCGAGCCCGCCACGACTGAGCGACGTCTACAATTTCCTGCCTATACGCGGCTACGGACTAGCGGTATGTCGAGTTTCTATTATCAAACCAAAGATGCAGAGATGGTTAACGGCACTGGTTTTTGCTTCATGCGGACTTTATCTTGAATGCAGACCGCAGTAATGTCATCGAAGGTAATTCCTGGAACAACAAACTAATAGACTGAGTTGTGGAAGCTTTGGGCTGAGCAGTTGACGGGTTCAACGACTCCGGCCTGTGCAGATATGATTGGCCTGCATATCTTAGCCATTCCAATCCAGCAGTGGCCCAAGGCACAATATTCAATAAGCTGGTTCATCGCATTGTGGAGGCTCTGAAGGGTAAACATGTTCTTGAAACCCAAGGTGGGACGAAGGCACGCCCCGTAGACGTCTGTATCGTGCCTCAACACTTTACAGACGGCTGCAGTCCGCCTGGGCCGCTCTTGAGTGTATCTCATCTTCTGAAAACGTTCTTCTAGTCAAACTATGACGCTAAGGATCTGGAAGTATTGGCAGTAAAAGAACAGGGCCGTGATAGCTTCCATGATACGCTAAAAAAGCCTTGGCCCATGGTGGTTCTGGAGCAAATCTCTACCATGGCACAACCGGCTCGTAGCTGGCATCCTGGAAGCTAGATCAGCAAGACTTAGAGACATCGCTTTGATTCCACTTCGGGACGGCAGTTGGATTTCCTTTGCCGATGCACCGTTCTATCTTCCTGGAAACAATCTCGACATTGCGGTACCTTCTGGAATCGATGTCACGGTAATTGGCGAAGAAGCGTGCGCAGATTCGAGCAGGAAAAGATTGTTCTTGGAGCTAGGAGCCAGATCTCTAACTGTCTCGGAGATTTGTGGTCTGTTACTGCGCTACCGTGACAATCTTTTGCAATGCCATTTGTCGCGCGCGGACTTGATTGCTCATGCTTGGTTCGTGTACACTCATGGAAATGGGAGAGAGGATCGCAGGCGCATGTATTTTGCGACGGAAAAGCAGAAGTATGATTTTCCGTGTCTATCACCTGAATTCTGGCGCTGTCTGATGCAGCAAGGCAAGTTGGCCTTCTCGGCTCGAGACGGGTACTGTGTACAGCCGACATAAGGATTGACGTCCTTTTCCTTTTCAGTTCCTTAGGAAGCGGATTTTTAGCAATATGTATACACTATGCTTCGATCGTTTAGTTGAAATCGTACTTCGAAAGCATCTCGCACCTGATTTCATGCCTTGTGAAAGATCCCTGTCAACTCAAACCCGCATCGGAGATAAAAAAACCTTATCCCCAGCCCTACCTAGCTACACACAAAATCTCCAACTCACCTCCCTCTTTCTCTCCCACACACCACATCGTCGTCGTCGCAAGAATGTCCTCCCTCCGCAACGCAGTCCAACGCCGCAACCACCGCGAACGCGACCAACCCGAAGAACGCAAAAAATGGGGTCTCCTAGAAAAACGCAAAGACTACAAACTCCGCGCCGCAGACCATAAATCGAAACAAGCGAAAATCAAAGCCTTGTCGCAAAAAGCCTCCGAACGCAACGAAGATGAGTTCTACTTTGAAATGGTGAATGCGCAGAGTCGGGGTGGCGTCAAAGTTGCGAAACGTGGCGCGGAAAATGGTGGAGGTACGATGGGGAGTTTGGACGTTGATACTGTGAAGTTGATGAAGACGCAGGATTTGGGGTATTTGAGGACGCAGTTGCAGAGGGTGAGGAATTTGAGGAGGAGGTTGGAGAGGGAGGTCACTATTGCTGAGGTTGGGGTTGATGGGAGTGGGAAGAGGAAGGTTTTCGTTGAGAGTGCGGAAGAGGGTGTTTCTGCTTTGCCGGAGCCGGTTGGGCAAGGTGATGAGGATTTAGATATGGATCTTGATGGGCTTGACGGTCTCGGCGGGGAGGGAAGTGATGAGGGTGAGGGTGAGGGCGAGGATGAGGACTTGACGCCGGAAGAGCGAGCATTGCGACAGCGAAAACAACATGCGCTTGAAGTCAGACAGAGAAAGCTTGATGCGCTTGGGGAGCAGGAGGAGAAGCTCAATGCTGCTCTACAAGCTGTCGAGCATCAGCGAGCGAAGATGAACGGCACGATGGGTGGTGTGAACAAGAACGGGCAGAAGTTCAAGATACGACAGCGGAAGCGATGAGCAGATTTGCTTCGATGGTTTCTTGCTTCATATCTATACATTGCATGAGATACCCGATACGCTGTGGCATTTACATCTTTGCTGGCATTCTCGTCGCAGCGTCCAAACTCAAGCAGTCTCCATTCATGTAATCATTCTCCACCAAAAATCGCACAGCATGCGCGAACTCCTTCGCATTACCCAATCGCTTTGGGTACTCTGCCACTCTGCGCAAAGCCTCTTGGACTTTCGGGGGCAACTGCTTGGACATGTTCGTCTCGAACAAAGATGGCGCAATCGACACAGCTCGGATACCATTCGGAGCCAGATCTCGAGCCAGCACCAGAGTCATGCTACGAATAGCACCTTTTGTAGCAGCATACGAGAGCTGACCAACTTGTCCCTCGAACGCGCTGGAACTCGACACCAGAACCACAATACCTCGCGAATTATCCGCATTCAACGGCTCCGTCCTGGCAATATGCGGAAGCGTCAATCGAATCAGATTCAACACACCCCTCAAATTGATATCAATCACGAAATCAATCTTCTCCATTCCAATCGGATTGTTGTTCTTGTCCAGAAGCTTGGCAGGAAGTCCAACGCCAGCAGCAGGAATGAGTCCTCTGATTGGCTTTCCAGTTTGTTTCGCCCATGCTACAACGCCATCCACGGCTTTGGAGAGTGAGTCGGAATCTGTGACGTCCACTTCGAAGAACTTGCTGCGGTCTGAGCCCAGAGAAGAGACGACTTTGGATCCTGTTTCTGAGTTCATGTCCAGGATCGCAATGTAGGCGCCATGGCTGTGCAAGTCTTCGGCTGTAGCGAGACCAAGACCGCTGGCGCCGCCGGAGATGATGAAGGTTGTGTCTTTGATTTGCATGGTTTTGGACGTGTAAATGTCTTGACGATGAAATCGAGAGCGATGGCAGGAGTATATAGGTTTCGAGGAAATCGCCGAGGTAAAAATGTCACCGAGATCGTCAGCTTCTTTGTCGCTCTAGGAATGCTCTCTGTTCCGGACGTGACAGAAGGATTGAATATTCTACGATCGCATGACCTGATCTGTTCGTCGAAGGTCAAGCAGAGTGGATAGATCTCTTAGCCCTGTGTAGATGAAAGAAGCATCGTTCTCATGTGAGGTGCATGTGAATCTTGATCCTTGTCAATCGCGGGGCTCGGTCCGAACTCCGCGTCCAAGCTTTCTGCTTCACTTCCTTCGCGTGGGCCAGAGGTGGAAGTCGCGACCAGCATCTGAAAGAGCATTCGATAGATCTCACGAACAACACCTCCAAGTACTAGCGAAGCAACATCAAAAACACCCCAGCGCTCAAAGCGAACGCATACGAATTGTCGCACTTTCAACATGGCCACCAACGGCCACCCAGCAACACCTCCACCCTCCGACCCATCCATAAAACCAGAAGCAATAAAACCCAGCGAACCCGAAGTCCCTCTAACATCCGCCCAAGACGACGGCACATCAAAACGCCCTCGCGACGCACGTCTCATCCACGCAATCCTCAGCAATCTCGGCATCCACTCCTACCAAGAAAGAGTCCCCCTCCAACTCCTCGACTTCGCCTACCGCTACACATCCGGCGTCCTAAACGACAGTCTCCGTCTCAGCGCCGAAGGTTACGCATCGCAGCAAACAGGAACCGGAGGAGGTCGAAGGAATCAACAAGACGACATGAACAACATCACCATGTCTGCACTCCGCGGTGCGATCGCGAGTCGGCATGGACATACGTTTGTGGGTCCGTTGCCGAAGGAGTATATGATGGAACAAGCTGCGGAGAGGAATCGGATCCAGTTGCCGAAAGTTGAGAGGAGTTATGGGGTGCAGTTGCCGCCGGAGAAGTATTGTTTGACTGGGGTGGGGTGGGGTTTGAAGGATGAGTGGGAGAGTGATGAGGATGAGCCGGAGGAGGCGCGGGTGATGGGTAGTCAGAGGAAAGATGAGGATGAGAGGATGGGTGAGGATGAGGAAGGGGCGGGGAGGATGGAGGATGTTTTTGGAGAGGGCGATACGATGGTTCAGGATTGAGGAGTGAGGTGAAATTGTGAATTAGCGAGGCGTTCTGGCGTTAGAGCATGCCGCGGCGTGCAGGAGAGAGTTTGGTCTTCAGACTGCACCAGGATGGGGACGCTCATACATTGGCAAGAACTATAAAGCTTTTGATTCAAAGTGGGCACTGCAGCATCCTCAATACCTCTGCCCAATGGCTCCTCGATGGCATTAGGGTTCATCAGTAGCGCCTGACCATCAGCCATTTATGCTTGGAGACAGAATCTCAATGCGCATGAGAGGCGGCGATATCATCCCAATGCTACCGCTCACAGCACAGCATGGACGCGCTGGTCGTGCTCAAGACGTGGCCCAAGCCGACTACTCATGCCCTTCTGTGCTTTGTCTGAACGATGTGTCGCCATCCATGCCCGGGTGTCTCATCGTCGCCGACAGGTATAGCGATTGGTAGCACTGGCAACGCGGCCAGACCCCGTGTGTGCTCGAAGGGCCACAGTGACGACATCTCGAGTCGCGGGTCTGTGGCGCACAGCATACGTCGATGGAGTTGTTAGAACGAAAAGATAAGAATGTTACGGCGGAATTGATAGTGGCATCTTACCCGGTGGTCCGACTCGAATTTGTAGCACACTCGTGTGTTCAGACAGCTGATAACCTAAAGAGATGCGTCAGCACCAATAAGAGAGGCGCATACGTACACGTACGGTGCCACCCTGCTTTCGGCATCGTCATTTGATGGTTTGCGTGGTTTTGTGTGGGAGAGAGAAGGAGCGCGTCGATCAGGACAGCTTGCAGCATATGCGGCTTGGGCTATTTCAGACGGGCGGCCTCCAGTGACCAGCACACGCATGTGCCAGACAGCTGATGGCCTAGAAGAAGAGTCAGTATTAAGAGGAGGGGGCATACGTACCGCTGGTCGCCGTCTGCTTCGCGGCCTCGTTGGATGGCTGTCGCGCGTGGCGTTTTCGTTTGGCGGTCGGCGTGTCCGCGGCGCTCGTGATGCTCGTGGTGCTCGTGGTGCTCGTGGTGCTCGTGGTGCTCGTGGTGCTCGTGGCGGTGGGGTGGAGTAGGTAGTGGTGAAAGTCGACTTCTTCGTCAACGACGACTTCGCCCAAGTTCCCTTTTCCGTTCTCTCCGAACGCAAAGCGGTACGATCCAGATTACCGGCAAGAGGTGCTCATTACAAGTCCTTACTCCAGATCTATCCTCGCCGCGAGTACGTCGGGGTACTTGTAGTCTAGTCTCGAACCGCACCCATATCCGATGATTCCAGACGAGCGAGCCGAAACAAGCTGTCGGTCCGTCGAGGTGCTAAGTCCTACTCTTTTAAGATCTGAACCTGCCAGTTCTTACTCGGAGTACTGTGCCATTACCAAAGTGCCTCTGCCTGAGAGGGAACACGATGGCGATGGGAGGGCGGTGTGGTGATGATGGGGGAGGAAATGAGGGGCCACTAGATTTTTGTGCTAAGGTTGAGGGGATTAGAGGAGGGTGGGAGGTTGAAGAGTTTTGTGGGCGAGTGCGATATTCTGGTCACGGCCGTTTAAAACGCCAAGAACTTCACATGCAGGGTCTCAAACGGTTCGACTTCACCGGAGAGATTCGAGGCAGGCACGGCTTCTTTGCCATTATAAACGACTTGCAGTATTCAAATATGAGACTTGTTGCTTTTCCATGAACTACGATCTTCCAACGGCAAAGTCACCTCCTACGGACAAGATTTCGTCGAAATATGAGCGAGAGGGGGCTCGCTCAGACAGGGCGTAAGCCGTCTGCCACTCTCACATGCTCGGGCCGATCCATGTGCCGCCGTTATTTACAATTCCATTGACTGATCAAGCTGCTCCTGGTTCCGAGCTTCAAGGCAACACACATCGAGTATGTCTCGAGAACAGCACGTCGAAAGCTTCAGCGACGTGTCGCCCGACACTCGCGAGCATCTCGCTCGCTTTGCACACCAGTATGGATAGCGACATCGAGATGACAAAATTACACTGACTTAGAATAGGTTGCTAGCCAACGAGGCACTCGACGTAGTGCGTATTGAGTGCGGTGGAAAGTCGTGGATTATCAACAAGATTTGGGTCTGCAACGCATCGCCAGTTCTTGCACACCGGCTCGCCGAGGTCAACACGAACAGCCGTCTGCAATTCTTCAACGACCAGTCGTCCAGCACTGTCAATGCCATGGTTCATTTCCTTTACCACGGTGACTACGACGAGGACGACTATGACGAGACGGACTTTCCAAACGCGGAAGACTCTTCACCGCTGCTCCACAACGCACAAGTGTATGGAATTGCCATCCAGCTTCAGATCACGAAACTCGCGGAGAAATCGTTCGCCAAATTCCAGCATCTCGTCCAGATTGAGGTGCTACGACCACATTTTGCCGCTGTAGTCAAATTGATCTATGAATCGCCATTTCTAGGCGATCTCAAGCAATTGGTAGCGAATGCATGCGCTCCATACGCAAGAAAGATCCTGAGCCAAGAGTCCTGGATTGCGGAGTCCGAGTCGCATGCTCTACACCACCTTCGCAAATTCGCCCACGACACGGAAGCCTTTCGAGAAGATCTGGAGGAGCGTATACCGCCACCAGCTCCCTGCGGACATTCCTGTCGCGAGTCAGGCTGCAGCAATAGGTGGCACTATTGCCGTTGCCCAATGTGTTCGAAGGAGATCTGTTTGCGAGGCCTGGTCCTGACTACCGAAATGATCATTCACTGCCCGGTGTGTGGAACTGCCGGATGCAAGATTGATAAGCTGGCGGGAATTTTGTAGCAGCATCGCTGGAGATTTCGCGGCAAGGACTTGAAAAGTAGGTGGAATGTCGAGGTCACCAAGCTGGGGAGAGATGATACAGGAAGTTGGAAGGCCTGGTTAGGCAACATGTACGATGTTTGCGCTTTGGATAGCAACGGAGGAGTTCCGAGGCGGTGTTGCGAGCCAGTGAAAAGGCATATTTCCACGGATTGAATCGATCCACTCTGCGATGGCCAGCTTGGTCAAGAAGCCAAGTCCTTCAATCCTCTTGCGCCCTCAAAAGTTTTGATAAACCATTGCCCTTCTATTCGTCTGAAGCCAACGGTACCGGTGCTCCATATAGTCACATCATCATAGAAGCCTTTGCCTGTGCCCGTCCAGAACAATGTAGCAATGCCTTTCTTCTCATCAACACAAGGCACAAGTTCCGTTAAGCCAATCTTCATCCGCGGATTTTCCTTGAAAGCCTCCGCATACATCTCACGAAGACCTCCAGGTCCATTGGACGACGACAATCGTGGATCTATTTTTCCAACAAAATCCTCACTGACACGTGTCCAAACCAGAAGATTAGGATCAAGGTCTCGTCGATTGACCGCGTCAACAAATAGCCTCAGTAGTGTCTGTAGTTGCATTTCGGCAGGCATTGCGTCCAACTCGGCATTAGTCAGTGGGGTCGGTGGGCTTGAACGTCCATCGTATGCCATTTGAAACGGCATGCGTAGGGAGGAGTATAGTAACCGCGCTTCCGGAAACTGCGTCAATGTTACAGAGGAAGGATTCAGATCCTTGGAAGGCTGAAATGGAGCAAGGAAAAAATATGATGTGAAATGCGGAGCGGTAGTTCTTCGGGACTTGAGCTCGAGCTGCGCGACCTTATTTCTCGCCTGTACATAATTCCTGACTTACATATGGGAGCGACTCATTCCTCGTCTTCATCCTCGTCCGGCTCCACCTCGATACAACCAGTGATATCAATTCTGTCGCCTGGTGCAGACTGTGAGACGTACTTGACGAACTTCAGAGTGCCTTTGTCTCTGAGCACCAAGCTGAGTGTGTTCCAATTTGCAGGATTGCTGAACAGAATGCCATCATCCTCATCATCGCCGGCGGCTTGGTATACAGCCGGATCTGCTTTCCTCTTCTTGGCGGACCGACGCTGGCCTGCACCTGTCTGAGATTGTACGTTCGCTGGAATGGTCACGCAGTCGTCCGAACCTTCATCGTCATCTGGATCCTCGCCAGCCATATACAGCTCATAACCCCCGACATTGTCTTCCTCCTCTGCCTCCGTCTGCTTGGCCTGACCATTCTCTACATTCTCAGCTTCGGCATCTTCATCAGCACCCCAGCCTTTCGTGGGCGTAAGACACAACGTGTACTCCAGCTGTGGATTCTCTCCTTCGTAGCCTTGCGCGAGCTGGTAGTCTAGACTCTTGCGGAACCGTCTTGCAAGGACTGCACTTCGCTGAAGAGTCAAGCCTGTAACTAGCGCGAGCCATTTCCGGAATGCCAAGCTTGGGAGCAGAATATCGAGGACCTTGCGCAATGGCGGCAAGTTGTCACTGGATTCAGTTGGCTCTTGAACCTGCAGATACTGGTAGCGGTGCTTGTGTGGCGGGCGAGATGTTGACCAGGCGAGTTCATCTGCACCAGTGCTGTCCAGTGACTCTTTTAGAGCCTTGGAGAACTTCTCACTCAGGAAGTTGGTGAGCTGCAGAATTGACTCATCTGTGAAGATCTCATTCAGCTCTTCGACAGTATCTGGCGTCAGGTAGTTCGGAGTCATGTAAGTGATCAAGAATTGCAGCTCGTCCTCGGTAAGCTCAACCTCTTCTTCGTCTCTTTCCTTGGCGTTTGATGCCTCATCAGGAAACGACCACTGGTGCTGAGGCTTATCAAACTCGTCTGCCTTGCCCTGAAGCTGCTGCAAAGAGCTTCTTTCCGCGAGCTTCTCCTCCAATCCAGGTTCAAAGCCATCTTCTCCTTCTTGCGGAATGTGGAACCAACCGCTGATCGCCATGCGTACACGTCCACCATCATCCTCGTCCTCACCAGCGCTGCGCTTGTACACTTCTTCAACATCATGAAAGCTCTCGCCGGGCTGTACAGTGAAGAATGAAAGCTGATTCCAAGCCGGAGGAATAACTTTGCTCCAGTCAGATCTTGGCAATTTGTATGCTTTGCCATCCTCGCCTCTAACCTCATCAGTTGGGTACAGTCGGAGAGCGCCACCCCACCCCGCTTTCCATGGCTTATCTGGATTCGTAAGATACAAAATATAGCTCACCCTCCTGGTGCCGATCACATCATCATGGCAGAGCAGGTGACATCCGGGCACATAGACATTGACAGCCATGTCGGTCTTCTTTCCGGAAAGCGGGCCAGAACCAGAAACCGAGGACACCCATTTGCGGAAATCTTCGCCGTACAATGCGTCTCGTAGCTTCAACAGTGACGGCAGCTTCTCCAGCGCGGATGCAGGTAGACCGTCAAGATTTGCCAAATCTCCAGATTGATGAATCTTGTAAATATCAGTTTCCTTGGGGGTGAAATGTATGTTCTCCTGGATCTCGTTTCGCACAGAGCGTAGCAAATCATCGTTGATAAGATCGGAGACCACGGTATGCAGATACGGCTTTGACTTCGCATATGCATCTGCATAGCCCTTCACGACGTCTTGGTCGAAAAGTCCATCCCGGAAGCGTCCTCGTATTCCATTACCATCTGTGGCCTGCTTTTTGCCATGCCCATTCGCGGCAGTTGCTCCCGTATCCTCGGCCTTCCGCTTCATTGTTGATGAGAATTGTTGACGCGGAATCGAAGTATTGTTGCCAATGTCAAAAATTTCATGGATCGTCGTCCACCAAATCTCCCTATGGCCTGAAGCTTTTCGGCAGTCGGCCAGTCCCGCTCCGTTCCCGTCTTGGCAGATCAGATGCAACTTCTCCTCGCAACCAAGATTGATGACATGAAGTCTCTGATCCTCTTTCACGCAATAGATGCTACGGTGAGCGCCTACCACTTCGCAAATGGCTCGCAGCTGAGGAGGCCGCATTGGGCCGATCACGTCCTCTAGCGCTGGTTCGCCGTCAAGATCTCAGCCGCTCTTACATCGACTCCGGCGGAGCAATATAGGTCGCCTTACAGCACGTGGACAAGGCTGTACCTCATGCGGCCCTCCAATCACTACACTGCGAGTGTATTTCTGGTCAACGATGTTTTTTGGGTTAGGTTTGCTACCAACTTTTAGACCACGTGCAAGGCTCAAAGTGCTATCTTTGTGCAAACAATGGATGAGCACAAATGCCTTGTCCTTGTTCTCGAGAGTCGTGCGTCTCGGCGCGACCTCAGAATTCTTTCTTTGTAAATCTCACTTATGATATGGGTCTTAGACAATGATACCCGAACGAAAATTTGCGATCAGATCGGCCAAGATGCTGCAGTGCTATCATCCACCCGCAGGAAGGTAGATGTCCTTATCGCGATGGTATCTATTAGTACAGAACCTGGATACTGTTCGTGCCATCGCACAAGGCAACTGTATCACAAACTTCAACATTCCGAATTGAATACGCATGCTGGTCGACCGGCTCGTCATTTTGAGGTATCTGCCCTTTTCCCGACTGACACAGACAGATCTGTACATGCTGGAAATAGACCTTTCTATTTGACCTTAGTATCGCGCGACTACAGTCTTTCGTGTCCAGTAGACTCAACTACAAGGCAGCTTCTAGGACCATTTGGAGCAATGGCGGAACAAGCTAGTCAGCAGTACTATTCCCTAGGTCTTCGCCAGGACTGCTCGATTGATGAGAAGAAGACTACTACTCCAGGGAACCCCCCAGCAGACCTATGTCGACATCAAGTATGAGGTCGACGATGTAAATGCAAAGATCCTCGCTCCAGGAAATCTGACCATGCTTTCCAGGAAAGCTAGACGGACCTCTTATTTGGAGCAGATCTGACTTCCAAGATGGAAACGAGTACATCGTACGTTTGCGTAAACACGACATTGAGGAAATCGCATCGGCGTTGAAAGCACTTCAAGAATCTGGAAGTGGAGGGAGATGAAGTCGACAAGAAATCGTTTCCATTGCCTGCTTTGGGACCTCGGATAGAAGGTGCATCGAACGGCTTTACCATCGTGCCCGGGCTACTGTGCTGCATGTAAGGGAAGAAGGCTCATGTCATTCCGCAGTAATCAGAACAAGATGTAATATAAATCGCGAAAATCTCATCTCGAGACTAACATAAAAAGGGAAGAGTAGATACCAAGACCATAGCAGTACTACTACAAAGCCCTAGCGACCCCCTCCTCAACCAGCCTCTCCATCGCCCGCCCAATCTCAAAATTCCGATCCTCAAGATCTCCCAAACACCCCTCCACCTCCCCAACCATACGCCTCGCAACTCCACTCTGTCCCAGCCTCGCCATCTCAAACGCACGCTCCAGCTTCGCTTCCAGCTCCCGGAATCCCTGAGGAACATAAACGCTCACAGCGTCGTGAAGCTCCGGAAAACTTCCCCGTCGCGAGAATGGGATCATGGCGCATCTCTCCAGGAGATATTCATGTCGTTGCCGGATGTCGTGGAGCTGTGAGGAGGTTTGGTCGTGCAGGGTTTGGAAGTGTTCGTCGATGTATGAAAGTGTGCCTCGTCGATGGGTCTGGAGGAGGTTAGTTGGAGCTCGCTCACCTGAAGCGTGATCCTCACTAATGTGGTTGTGGCCGTCCTCGGGGAGAGGCTCCCGATCTAGTAGTGAATCGCAACTCATCGTGTATTAAATGAGGCTTTTTGGGGGGCTCGTTGGAAGAATGTTGTTCGCAAGCATGTCGCCGCAGATTGGCCATGCACTTCCTCTTAACAAAGTCTTGTATTTCGATATTTCGACAAAGACGCTTTGACATGCGAACAAAAGCCTTTGAAGTGCGGTCAAGAATAGCAGCTATTGTTCAATGGCGGAATTCCAAGGCCATTGTAGCGGTACGGCAAGTCACCGGTGACGTGATGTGAGATCTTCAACATATAGCGTACAATCCTCTGTCGATGCTACCATATCACATAAATCATGCCTTCAATGCCATCCTCTCAGGACAGTCTCCAGTATTGCCACTAGAGAGCAGGCCACTTTGTCGGGAGCGGCAGCGTTTTGCCCAGATGAACTCCCAAGCCTCGTCAGACGCCGGTTCTATCGCTCAAACATAGTATCCTTCTCGACTCCGCATCCCGTACTCTTTATGCTTGCAGCAGAGCTCTTCTGTCCCGTCGGACTAGTCACCATCGGCTGATGAAGTAAGCTGCCGTCGGGCGACTTGCTGTTACTACCAGCTGTTCCGCTCCCAGTTCCAGCATCCGCTTCCGCCGTTTCAAGTAGGTCTCCAGCATGCTCTTCACCCTCGTCATCTTCGTCATCTTCAGTACCTCGAGTCGTTGCACCACGATCAAGCTCTTTCTGCGCCTCGTCCATTCGTCTCCTGACTTCTTGAGCGACGCGCATACCGTCAGTAACGATGTTGTCCAGCATGCCCTTGAGACCTTTGCCTGGTGCCACAACGCCGGCCGCAGGCCCGCCAAGTGAAGGCGAGAGTGAGGGAATAGGTGATGCACCTGCGCCGGTCGAGCCAGATAAGAAGCTCGGCGATGTGAGTGTGCTCGATGGCAGTGGCGCATCAGCAAGATGGAATGAGTTCGCAAAGCCAGAATCAAAGAACGATTCCAAGGTCTCATCGGCGAGCACAAGCATTCGGAAGGTAGGCAGAGTGATATGAACCGGGCTGCTCGGATCCAAGGCGGCGTTCGCTTCAGCGTTCTTCGTCGATGTCTGACCAAAAGAGTTGTGACTTGCTCTTGCGAGTAACGAGTTCTCTTTGGCGTCATATGATGTGCTGTCACCAGGAGGTGGGCTGTCGTCAGTCGATTGGGGTGTCTTCTCATCCAGGTCAAGCAGATCGTCATTTGTACTTTGCGACAACGTCAAGTCGCTGATTTTCTCAGCAGCAGCGCTTGTGTCTGCCTCTCCCTGCCGTGATGGGTGATCTGGGTCGGCGTATTCAAAGCAGCGCCGGATGAAAGCTGAAACAGCAGACAGAAACTGCTCATCCTTTGAGATGGGCAGGCCATCGGGTCCATGCACGGGCTGCTCATTCTGTGAGGCGTTGCTGCCGTGCACACCTCTTCGTGAGAGGAAGAGCAATGCTTCTGATATCCTCAGAATGCCCTCTCGGTCGACCTTACCATCATTGTCGTCGTCATACAGCTCGAAGAAGTACGAGATGTTGGACATGATATCGCGGTTGCCTTTGATTGGTGCAAGGCCAACGACCACGTTCTGCAAGGTCAAAACGCCATTGCCATCTGCATCCCACTTGCCGAACAGACGCTGCATGAAATCGTGGTCCGCAGGCTCGGGTCCATTCCCCCATGGCGACATATTGACCGATTTGGCTCGCAGCGTGTTACTGAAATACCCATTTGATTTGTCATCTTTCGCGGGCGAGCTTGGTGAGTCGGTGACTGCCCATCTGGATACGCCGGCAAGAAACTCTCTGAAGGCGTCATAGTCCATAAGCGTAGCACTGGCTCCCAGTGCCACCCTTCCCAGCTCTGGTACGTTTCCGGGCACGCCCGTGACGATCTCACTTGCTCGTTGTCTCGCAATCTTGGCACGGCGCTCTGTCTCAGCCTGTATCATTTGTGCTCGGTGCTGCCTCTCATAGAGGATGGCATAGAAGCGATCATACAGGAATCCGAGGTCGTTGGTTGACAATTTCTTGCTTTCGGGGCCCAGGTTACGGATTGATGTGCGCTTCGCGAAAGATTCGATATTCTCGATGACAGCTGCCTTGTGCTTGGCACGCTGCTCAGAGATCGTATGCTGCGTGATACCTTCAAATTCTTTGAAAGCCACGACCATTAGGGCTTGGAAGTTGGTGATCGCGCGATGCTTTGGGTTCTCTGATGTAGGGTGCGCAGACTCTCCTAATCTAGCGAAGTACGACTTGAGGACAGAAATAAAAGTGCCTATACGCGCATCAGCAATGGTCGCTCGGTAAGAGGTGGTTCCAATGAAGTCACTGCTATTGACATGAACAGCTGCGAATTATCCATCACGCGTCGTCACAACTCGTAATAGTTACTCACCATCGTCCGTGGCATCTAGTAGTTCCTCGCCATTGATTCGAAGAATAGCGAGGCCGACCTGGAAGAGCACCTTCGGGCCCTCCAAGAAGAATACATCCAGTACACGAAAAGCAAATATTAAGGGCATGCTGTTGATGTAAAGCGACAAGAACCAGGGCAAAGAGACAACCGACAGCTGAACATCGTTCTTAACCAAATGTTCCCAGATGATAGGCATGGTCTTTTCAACAAGACTCTCAAATACCTTCTGGTCGAGCAGTGTGCCGTACATGGTTGTTGAGTAGTAGCCAGGCAATAATCGGTCGCAAAGTATCGAAAGGAGGTAGAAAGCCTGGGTTTCGGAGAGGTATCTGGGACGCACCTACATTAGCTTTGCTCTTCTTCACGGACCGTGGGACTCACATCAATAATGCTGCCACCACAATGTTCATGGCTTGACAGTATCCGACTTCCTGATTGGTCCAGCTGTAAGCTGTGAGTACTCTTCGAAGACGGCCGATGCCTTCATCGCTCTGGAAGCCGGCGTATTCCGGCAAACTTCGATTGAGATCTTTCTCAATCTCATCGATGGCAAGAGAGCCTTCGCCCTCGTGCTTAGCGAGCGTCTCCTGGTAGAGCTTAGGCTTTTGGAGTCGCAGATAGAATGATCCAGACGTAAGCTCCCAGATCTCACCTCTCAGCAGGTTAGGAAGGCCGACTCTGATCAGTCGGTGAAAGTCAGGTTGTCGTACGAGCGTGGTGTTCCTTCCGTTTTCTTTCAGATATTCGTGCCACAGCCTCATCTTGCTACGATCTCTGAGCTTTCGCATATTGCCTGGATATTTGAAGATGCTTCCAAGACCTGTATCGGGAGGAGACCGTGGAGTTCCATCCGGCTTCGTGGGCGTCGGCTCGGCTTCGAAGTCGTCGTACAAGAAGTATTCCGAATAGCACTCCTGCGCGACTGTGCGCATATTGTCGACCTCTTTAACCCCCTGTCTCAGCCCCCTCTTGAGCCCGTCACAGAAACGCTCGCATTGCTGCCTGCTGCCCTCCAGCTGAATCGTAAGCTTTGGCGGGGCAGGTGCACCTGGTTTGCCATCACTCCCTGGGTCAAAGCCGTTCCAGGTCGTTATGGAGAGCGCAAACATGTAGCTCTGGGTGTGCAGCCGCTCGACTCTTCGCACAGCACATAAGGGCAGTGTGAAGCCATTGCCAGCTGGGCCTGTGCCATGGGTCCTGCCAGTAAACGCGCTGCTAGCGCTCGTACTTGCCGTATTAACGAATGATGTGTTGACCGTCGAGAAGCAGAGGAATTGCTCGCTCAAATGTAGCTGTCCGACATAATGAGTGCCCCGTTCGCGATCCCAATTGCTCTTATCCCAGTTGCCCGCTTGTCCCTGAGATACGTTTCCCTTGCGCTTTGTTGGTAGTGTAAGCTCGGCCGTTATCTCGTACAGTGGATTTTGGCTGTCGGAAAGGCGGAACTGGTGGCGGAATAGTTGTGCTTTTGACGGTCTCCCAGAACTCGAGCCCAGAGGCCCAGGCAATACAGCGGGATCTATGAGCTGTTGGGCCTTCTGCACGAGGTTCTGTAGGAACATATTGGGCGGGACGTGGCTCGCACAGACTTCATGTCGAGACCAAAAGGCTGATATCTATGTCATTGTTGTGCCGAGCAGTGCAGAGGGTGGTTCTTGGTGAGGACTGGTATGTTCATGTTGTCCCTCTGTAAACGAAGTGAGAGAGCTAGAACTATCATGAAACCCTCAGGCATGCAGGTCTTGGCATTGTCGATGCGATGGGTGCACGGCTGACTGCGGATCAGAGCATTCGTCATCCTCTACTTCCACCTCTACGATAGTGCCAGAACATCATCTTCTACTACATGTCACAGCTAGAATGCCAATAATTGAGTCTCGTAGTCGCTGCAGAAGCGATTCAGGTCGCTCGAGGCCAGCAAGTACGGAATGCTCTCAACAGCAGCTTTGTTTGCCTCGGAGCTACTTCAAGATTTTCATTTGACAAGCTTATGTGGCAGACTATGAATGAAAGCGCAATGCGCTGAGTATAGGGAGTCGCCGGAGCAATGCCAGGCATCTCGTTCCATATCATATACCACATTCGAGCCGATTTCCTGGAGCTCGCCTGCACTAATCCTGCTATTAGGTTTGAATCGATCAACGCCGATGACACATGGCCGCCGCAGTGTTAGGAACGAGCCCACTTTCCATTCTCGTCCCCATCGCCGCCGAAGTCCCGTCAAAGCCGCTCTACACCTTGCTACGCCCGGTATGGAGCGTTCGGTTGTTTCGTCGGCGGAGGAAGACGATTGTCGTCCATACAGCCGTGATGAACCACAACAGCATATTCACCAGGTCCACCCACACCGCGTTCTTCATTCGCTGTTGGCCATGCTGCTCGGGTGTGGGATGGGCTGGGATGTAGATCTTGCCGAAGAGGCCAAAGAGAGCTGTCCAGAGGATGAACAGAATCCAGTCCCACCAGAAGGTGAACTCGCCGGGGATGAATCTGAGGACGCCGTATATCTAGAGCATCACTCAGGTCAGCAATCGCGCCAAGGTTCGCTCACAGAATGCAGGCTTCGTCTGCGATGCGATGATCACAGCTCTCAATGCCCGGGAAGTTTCAACTCACCAGAACCGTTACCGCTGCCATGCCAGCCACGACCTCCGCGAACACCCACTTGCCGTCCGCAGCGACGCCTGCCTGACTGCCATGGTGAAGATCTGTTCCATACAGGCCGGCGACCGTAATAGCCAGGACGAATTGCAGGAAGCGTAGGATAAGGCGTATAATACCGCCGATAAGGCCACCAGAGCCGTCGCGGTCCACGACTTTGTCGAGAGCACCCATTGTTGGAATTATGCGGTGGGAGTCTGCTCAGGTATATGGGCGGGCGCGTAGGAAGATGCTCTGTCGATGTGGTGGTAGTTGTGCGGGTTGGAATGGCGTTGGGCTATTAAAGATTATTAGAGCAAGTGTGCCAGACACTTGCGATTGCAATAGAAGTACAAATATGGGCAAAGGGAAGTTGTGATCGTGACCTTGTGACTGCGGAGTGAGGCGAGGCGTACCTTGTAGTATATCTTTATCGGGGAGCGGAGCAGTGGTGTTGGACCTCGCTTGCTTGCTTGCTTCAAGTGCTTGCTGTGAATCGATCAGGCCCAATGGTGTCGCGGCCGTGTGGAACAATGTGCACTTCCCAGCGCGCGTTGCCAGCGTGTCGCTGTGAATGCGCCAGTCTCTCGATCTTGTCGCTAATCATTAAACTTCCAACCTGCTTTGGCAGATTAGCCGCTACGTCAGTGTGTCTGAGCTTCAGATGGCAGGCGCGGCAGGGATGTTATTGGCTGGAGATGCGCCATGCTCCCATGTCTTCGACATCATACCGACATCCATGGATGTCGTGTTCCAACGACCGCTGCGAGGTCGGTTTCAAAGCCTTCTGGACGCACCGTTGCAACTGCCGATGTGTTTGAGCCAGACATGTGGCAGTGGGAGCAGAGACGAGACACAGTGCTCTGAGGCTGACCATTTGGCCGTGAACTCATTTGCCATGTTCAGCCTGCCTTCTGGTCGGAACTCGCTGATCCTGTGACTGATCTCAAGCGACAGCACTCCAATCGAAGATTTCAAGACTAAGTCTGCTGTGGAAGCCAATAGCAAAGCTTATGCAGAAAATGACAGAAGCACGATCAAATATGCGGATAACAGGCAGGCATGGAGTCGGAGTCGGAGCAAATACACGTGCAATAGCACTCTCATCTAGAAGCCATGTCCTGGCTTGACTGGGATCTTCTGACGGAGGACATCATGAATACAGATTGCGATGAGTCGGTCCAGCGGAATTTTCTGGAAGTGTGCTTGCTGAACCGTAAGCCGTCACAAGCAGCTTCGCCTGGATATGTTTCGACATCCGGGTATTAGTGTGTGTACGCCTATGGCAATACTGGATGCTGTCATGATACGAATCAATCTCATTCTGGCTACGAGAACTTACGGCTGGTGATCACCACAGTCTTGCCCTCGAACCTTGTAGTAGGCAAGGCCGGAGTCTGGACCAATTGGCCACGCATGAATTGCAGGATATCCGAGGGGGCCGGCATTTTCGCAACGATTCACGTTTTGGGGCAATAAGCAAGAGAAATGATGTGGGCAAGTAAGAAATGCCGGCGACCTTCAATACTTTTGTACAAGATCTGTCTGGGGCCTTCTTGAGTCGAAGTGTTCGCTGCCTACCGCGCTTCGTTCTATCGATATACCCAGAATCCGCAAAGGCCCAGACCGTGAAAGTCTTGGCGTCAACTCATCGGTCACGTCGAGTATGCATCTTACTCCTCCCGACGAGGGAAAACTCCTCCAGACGCCTCAATCGCACCTCAACTTCTCCGAATAAGTCTCCAACTTCCTGACAGCCTTCTCCAACCTCTGGTTCTGCGACCTCAATCGTCCCACAAAATCCTCGACTACAACCACCTCTTCATACGTCGCGCCATCCGAACCCATCACGCCCGCCAACACTGCCATGATCTGCCCAAACATTGTGTCCTCGTACTTACCCGGAGCTTGTCGCAACTCGCTCAGATCTTCATGGATCTGGGCGCTGAACTTGGGACTCTCGCGGACAGATATGGGGAGGGCGTGATAGCGATCCCAACGTCGACGATGTTGATTACATTCCCAGTGGTAGGCACGTTGGATGTCGTTGAAGTATTGGCGGAGATCGGAGTCGGAGACTTGCCAGGATGAAGGTTTCGACATTTTTTGTGCTGCGAAGTTGTTGATGGGCCGCGGTTCGACTCATGTTTATATAAGTAAGCTGTGCCTATTGTGATGTTCGACACGCGCTGCAGAAACGTTTGAGACACACGCACTAACCACTAACAAAGACGAAGGCGACATCAAGTCTCACCTAGCCTGTGTGTGTATATGTGTGAGGGAGTTGTGAGTATATCCGGAATCCAAAATTCTGGGTCATTGGACATCGTTTATAAGAACTACTTTCGCATTCACATGGCTGTGATGGTTCTCCTGCGGCGTAGAATGCACTGGTTTGGGAAAGGTGATGCGATGGAGGAAAGGGAAGGACGCTCTCATTATTCCCTACGATGTTGATCAAATCTACCTTGTGTCGCTGAGATGTTTGGCTGCTTGGAGCGTGAGGTGGAGTTCATCATCCTAGGTTCTCTTGCCGACCAAAGGCATGGAAAGTGGATACTGTATGGAGGACGAGGCTTCCTGGAGTGGCCGCACTGTCTGGAGTTGGAGAGGCCTCGGCAGAGTGAGGAGATGCTCATGCCCAGAACGATGGCGATGCACATGCAGCCCTATCCGCGTATGACGCCATGAAATCTCTGCCAAGAGGCGAGACCAGGATCAATGAGCGGTCCTGAATACAACGGCACGGAAAACAGCATTGGCGCTTGGCATGCCAATGCTAAAGGGAAGCAAGCTGGCCACTGAGAATGCAACAACTTCATGCCTCTGCGTGCGGCCCACAAACATGTTCGCGTGGCTGTCGACAGGACCATGGCAAATGTCTTGGCGTACAACGTGCTACAATGAGAATTTTTCTTCATAAGCTGCTTCTCCATGCCACCAACCCGACTCGGCTCTATTGACTGCTGCCATTGACTGCTGCTGTCACCATGGCCAAAGATAAGTCAGCTCTGCCGCAGGAGGACCTGCATGGTAGAGGCAATCAACCACTTTCTCAACCTGCCCATTCCTTGGCCTCCAAACAAGTCCTGGACGAGCTCAACACTGCATCTGACGACGGCTTGACATCCAGCGAGGCCAAGGCTCGCTTCGAGCAGTATGGAAAGAACGACCTGGGCGATGGAGGAGGCGTCAATCCTCTCAAGATCTTTCTCGCCCAAGTTGCCAACGCCATGACTCTAGTATCTGTACCATTTCCACATGCATGGAAGAAAAGGCTGATCCAATCATATAGGTGCTCATCATGGCCATGGCCGTGAGCTTTGGCATCAAGTCTTGGATCGAAGGCGGCGTTGTCGCTGCTGTCATCACTCTCAACATCGTCGTCGGATTCTGGCAGGAGTTGAAGGCCGAGAAAACAATGGATTCCCTGCGCTCGCTGAGCTCGCCCACTTCACGCGTCATTCGAGGTGGAGAAGGAGTCACCGTTCCCACCATCGAGATTGTCCCCGGAGATATGGTTGAACTGAAGACTGGTGACACAATCCCAGCTGATCTGAGGTATGCTTACAAACCGCGCAGCTACGTACGAGGCATCAAGCTCACGTGAATTTTTTCTTCTAGAATGATAGAGGCCGTCAATCTCGAAACCGATGAGGCGCTTCTTACAGGCGAGTCATTGCCAGTTCGTAAAGATCCCGAGACTGTCTTGCCAGAGGACACAGGACCAGGAGACCGGATCAACGTGGCCTACAGCTCGTCGACCGTCACCAAAGGAAGAGGCCGCGGCGTAGTATTTGCCACAGGACTTCATACCGAGATCGGGTCGATCGCGGCTGCCTTAAGGGCTTCGAATTCCAAGAAGCGACCTGTTAAGCGGAATGAGAAAGGCAAAGCAGGCCCTCATCGCTATGCCCAAGCCTGGTAGGTGCCAATGCGAGCACATCTGATACTAGACCAAGTTCGCTGACTTCTTCACAGGACTCTCACATTTTCCGACGCAGTTGGACGATTCCTCGGCGTCAATGTCGGCACGCCATTGCAGAAGAAGCTGTCCCGCCTTGCCATTCTCCTCTTCTGGATTGCCGTTGTATGCGCTATCATTGTCCTTGCTGCGAACAGCTTCTCTGGTGCACAAGAGGTGGTGATCTATGCGGTGGCCACAGGGCTGAGCATGATTCCTGCATCACTAATCGTCGTGTTGACGATCACTATGGCTGCAGGCACTAAACGTATGGTCGAGAGAAACGTTATCGTCCGGAACCTGAAATCTCTTGAAGCTCTAGGCGCCATTACAGATATCTGTTCAGACAAAACAGGCACCTTGACGCAAGGCAAGATGGTTGCTAAATTTGCCTGGATACCGGGTGCAGGAACATACTCCGTCCGCGAATCCGGAGACCCTTTGAATCCAACATCTGGACAGGTAATGCGATCAGAAAATCCACCTTCAGAGACTTCGGAAGAGAAGGATGATGTCGAGGCCATTGATGCATCGCAGCATGTTCAGGAGCAAAAGCATGTCCAGGACTTCTTAAACGTCGGTGCCCTGGCCAATTTGTCCTCTGTTCACCAAGACAAGGAGGGCAAGTGGCACGGAAATGGAGATCCTACGGAACTGGCAATCAATGTCTTCGCCTCACGTTTTCAATGGACAAAGACCGTCCTCACCGAGAAGAAGCAATGGAAAAGCATCGTCGAGCTACCCTTTGACTCCGACGTCAAGAAGATGTCGGTCATTTTGGAGAATGGTGATGACGGAAAGCACATCTTCACGAAAGGAGCTGTGGAACGAGTTCTGGATGCTTGCTCACACGTGTGCCTGAATGATCAGGGAGAGACCGAAGTCACCGAAAAGTTCAAAGACCATGTGCTCGAGAATATGGAGGCTCTTGCTGCCAAAGGTCTTCGCGTATTGGCTTTGGCTAGCAAACCAGCACCAGACAACATCAACTACGAAAAGGAGATCGACAGGAACGTCGTCGAAAGCGATCTGGTCTTTCGCGGACTAATCGGGCTTTACGATCCTCCTCGACCAGAATCAGCCGGTGCGGTCCGCGAATGTCGACAGGCAGGCATCGAGGTACACATGCTGACTGGCGACCACGCTGGAACGGCTCGTGCTATCGCTAAAGAGGTCGGAATCCTTCCCACGAATACCGACAGTCTACCGAAGGATGTTGCCGATGCTCTTGTAATGACGGCTTCGGAGTTTGACAAGCTGTCTGATGACGAGATTGATCGACTGCCGACTCTGCCGCTTGTCGTGGCTCGCTGCGCACCCAATACGAAAGTGCGCATGATCGACGCACTGCATCGTCGAAAGCTGTTCTGCGCGATGGTAAGTGCGGTCTGTTGCCAGAAATGCAATGCATGTATGCTGACTGAAGTTTTTGTTACAGACAGGGGATGGCGTCAACGACTCGCCTTCCTTGAAGAAAGCCGATGTAGGCATTGCGATGGGTCAAGCTGGATCTGATGTTGCAAAGGATGCGTCCGACATAGTACTGACCGATGACAACTTTGGTGAGGACAACACGATTTCAGAACATGCCTTGAAACCTGCTGACTCCGACGTAGCATCTATCATCAATGCCATTGAAGAGGGACGACGCATGTTCGACAACATTCAAAAGTTCATTTTGCACCTGCTGGCCGAGAACATTGCCCAAGCATGCACGCTGTTGATCGGACTGGCATTCAAGGACTCTCGTGGACTTTCTGTGTTTCCACTCGCTCCTGTCGAAGTCAGTCAACCCCATCTTACTCACACTTCTCGCTCATGGGCTAACTCGCGCACAGATTATGTGGATTATCATGATCACGTCAGGACTGCCTGACATGGGTCTCGGCTTCGAAGTCGCTGCGCCTGATGTGATGAAACGACCTCCGCAATCCTTAAAGAAGGGTGTCTTCACCTGGGAAGTCCTGGTCGACATGCTCTTCTATGGACTATGGGTTGCGGCACTTTGTCTTGGTAAGGGGAACACTGCTTTCATTCTCAAACGCTTTTCGCTAACGTTTGTAGGCGCATTCTCGCTCGTAATGTTTGGTTTCGGTGACGGCGATCTGGGAGAGAACTGCAATGACAGCTACTCCCAAGTCTGCGACACAGTATTCCGTGCCCGAGCAACCACATTCGCCTGCCTAACATGGTTCGCACTATTCCTCGCCTGGGAACTTGTCGACATGCGGCGAAGCTTTTTCCGCATGCAGCCCGGATCGAAGAAATACCTTACACAATGGTGGTACGACGTTCGCCGCAACCCATTCCTCTTCTGGGCCATACTTTTCAGCTTCGTCACCATCTTCCCGACTTTGTACATTCCTGTCATCAACCGTGTCGTGTTCAAGCACACGGGTATCAGCTGGGAGTGGGCCATCGTCTTCATCGCCGCCTTCCTTTTCTTCCTGGGTCTGGAGACTTGGAAGTTTGGCAAGAGAATCTTCTTCAGGCGCCGAGCGAAGAGACTTGGACAGAAGCAGCAAGATGAAGAGTCAGACGAGAGTAGTGATGCGGAAAAAGGTAATGCGGAGACTGAGCTTGTGCGACGCCTATCAGCTACCAGCATTCCTCGCATAAAGTAGAAGAAGAAGGTGCGATTCCACCTGCACCGAGGAGCTTTCTTGCGGTGGTATAGGGCGCGGTAGACGTGGAACTACATACATAGCGGAGTCACAAATTATCGAACACGAAATTCCTCTTCAACTAGTCTGAGTCTGGCTGTCCGACTCGTCCTACAAGCAAGGCAGACGGGTTGATCAAGAAGAAAACCAAAGTCCAGAGCATAAGTCAGTCACAGACATAAAACTCCTCCGAAAAAAAAGCGCGACTTACCCAGATGTCGTTTCCACTCGATGTCTCCTAAAGTTCAGTCACGTTCATCTCACTCAATCGATTCCCAGGCTGGGCAGAGGTTGGAGTAGTGCTATCGGTAACACTCCGGCTATCATATTCTCGAAATTTTCCCAGCCCACATTTAATATTGCAAAGATTTTTCCCACTCTCTGCATGATCAAGCAATCAAACTGGCTGCCATGGTTGAATGGTACAATTCGCGCTTGCCATATTGGATGGTATTATCTTGTTGTATTTGGCTGGGTGGCAATATCACCTATTTTGGAGTTTCGTGTAGGGGGAGTGAGGGTTTTATGGAAGAGGTGAGTGAGTGAGTAAGTGAGTTTTGGATGCGTGCGTGCGTACGTTCTTTAATATTACCTACGATATTTAACTGCTCGAACGAATTAAATAATATAGCGATAACCCTGCTACAATTTCCTCGTAGTAGCAACATCAAAATCTCATTACTTTTAATCGCTCTCGTCATCCGACTCACTCGACGTGATATTGATGGGCTCGTCGGCGGCGGCAGGCGCATCTTCCATCTCAACGTCCTCATCCCGACGTGGCGTAGTAATCGCCGGTCGACTAGGCCGCGGTCTAGACGGAATAGCGGAGGCTTGTAGGTTAGAGGGATCTACCATGATTACAGAAGAGGTGAGGTGTCGTGGGATGTTGTTTATGTCGCTACTAAGGGTCTCTTTCACAGAGCTAGCGAAGCGAGTAGGAACTTGATCGTTCGTGTTAATGCTTCCCTACTTTATCGTCAAAGCGTTGCTAAATCTCGCTAGAACTTCGCCGGATGTTCGAGACTAGATAAGAACTCCGGGATTACTAGCTTCTATCGCTACCGGAATTTCTGGCTATCTAACTACGTTGACTCTAAGCCGCTTAAGGTTCTTAACTCCAGCTACTAGGTATTTAGTCTAGGTAGCCTTCGATGACGTCTTCGGCTAGAAGGCGAGGTCGTACTAGCTATTAGCATCCTTTAATTCGTCGTGCTTCTTGCCATCTATTATCTCTAAGCTCTCCTTAATGTGAGTCTCTAACTCCGCACGTAAAGCGAAATCGGGATCTTAGACGACGGCGTTAATAGATGTAAGGTATTCGGTACGCTCTACTCTAGCCTCTAAGTAGTAGGGGCAAGTGTAAAGGCCCTCTAGGTATAGAGCGGCTAAAGCATTAACACGACGGCGGAATATCTAAAGTAGAGAGTAAAAGTTACTATTAAGGTGCTCCTCAAGGTGAAAGCTACTAGTGTATAGATACTCCTATAATACGGTTAGCGTAAGTTACAGCGTAGAGTCATAATGGATCTAACCTTGTCATCCTCGCTAACAGTTGAATTAGTAAGATACTCTAGGCAGCGTCTATCTCTCTGCGACTATGTTATGTACTTGTTTAACTTATTGTTCAAGAGTAGCTCTATAAAGGCTATAGCTTGTTACTAGTAGGACGCTTAATTCTCTACATTGTTAACCGGTCCTCGTACTTCTTCCTCGACTGTAAGCTCTAGTATACCCGAGAAGGAACCGGTATTATCGAAATCCTTAAGGTCCTCCTAAGGTCCGGCCTCGGTCTCGGTTTAGTCGTTCTCCTCCGGCACGAAAAGGCCTTCTTCTTTATAGTCGTCTCCTATCTCTTACTATTCCTATAGCTATAGAGCACGCTAAATAACGGCGTTAGCAAAGTCCGAGGCGGTAAGATTTTATAGTCGAGAAGCATATTACTTACGTATTATAGTAGACTACTATTCTCGCTCTTCGTACTTAAGTAGCGCTCGGTAAGCTACTAGACGAAGCTTCTTACGATACTATCTACGACCTTCTATAGTAGTTAAAGCTTCTTCTAGCGGGTTTTCGTCTACTATAGCTAGCCTATCTATTATTGCACGGAGCGCTTAACCTCTAGTCTAGCGGATACGAACGTCGTTTAGCTTGCCGGTCGCAAGCGGTGCCTAGCGCTTGCGATAAGCTTCACTGAAACTACCTTTAGATATGTCCTAGTCGAGAAGTATACCTATTTAATTAAGTATAGGCCTAATGAACATGTAGTATCTCTCTAGAGTATAGTAGTCTAGCGAGTGTCCTAGAAGCCGGCGTGCCATCTTAGCTCCAACTCGGGCTACTAGGTCGGATGCGGCTCTGCGTCGAATAGCATATATACTAATGGCGGGTGCGGTGTAGCCGATTGCCTAGCAGCGGGTTCTAAGGTAAAAACTAAGTTAACTAACGGTAAGAGGTCTAGAGGAGTCTAGGCCGTTACCCTTTAGCCGGCCTCTAAAGAAGAGAGGTTTACTCTTATACTCGGGCTTAATCGTAATGAACTGTCTATTAGAGTTTATAAGCTCCTCGATAGTGCTAATGCCGTTAATGTAACCTCTCCTTAGAGCGATGACGAGAAGTCTATAAGTAGGCGAGAAGATGAGGTTATCCGTGTCTAGTGAAGGGATATGGACATGTAGGAAGTCATCTCCCGGTCGCTGCCTAGATGAGGATAACACATTAGCCATTCAATGGTCCTAGTCGATTCTTCGACGTTTTGGAACAAATGCGATTGCTTCGCAATGCGGGAATCGCGAAGATGTTTTAGTATTTGCTTACCTAGCTATTTCTCTTGATGTAAATGTTCTAGAAATGAACGATGAGCTTGAATTTGCCTTCCCCGAGATTCTCGAACTCTATAGCCTTCCATTAGAGTATAGTACCACGTGCCAGCTTACCTATCTAAACGAGGCTCCCTAATAGCTATTAGCCTACGAAATATCGTGCGAGAAAGCTTTTTAGCGATAGTTGTCGATAGCAATGTAAAGAGGTGTGAGTAGGTAAATAAGTTATTTACTTAAAGCCTATAGGTAATGCTCCCCGCCTAATGCCGACATAGAGTTACTCTAACACCTCGTACATAACGTTATATATAGAGCAATACTCGAGATAAGGCTTAAATAAGACTTAGACGTACTAGGACGCGCTACAGTAATTCGAGTAAGATACTACGCTACTTAGTACTACTCTAAATATTCGATCGACCGATTATTAGACCTATATTATTAGATGTTGTTAAAAATTTTTATATACCTTTAGTTTAGTAGCTCGAGTTTACTTACATTTCGTAATTAATTAACTCTCGAAGCTCGTGTAAGCTAAGGTATAGCTTTATCCTTCGCTTACCCTCTTTAGCCGCGGCATCTAGATAAGCCTTAATGACTACACGGATTACTTCCGTCATAAAGTGCATAAGCTCGGCTCGAGACGGTGGTACCTCTAAGCGTTCTCGAAACTTACGCTAAGTCTAGAAGATAAGAGAGTTACGATAGTAAGCTAAAGTACGATAGGAGACGTATTCTCTAGTAAGACGAGATCCTATAAGAATTTCATCGGTAAGAGGAGGCTTAATTGGCTCATCTAAAGAGCGACTTACGAGGACTTATGTTCTAATAGATGAATATTAGGAACTAACGGAAGTCTTTAGTAAGCTTTGCGGATCTTAAAGGAAAGCAGATTTAGTCGAGCTCCTTAGGATCTAATTTAGAGGCTTTCTATCGTGTGTATTTAAATGCTTACTACTCTTAGTACATCTTAAGATCGTGGTCTTGCCTTACCTATAGTACTCGTGTTAACACTCCGTTCAATATTGACGCAGCGATACGAGAAGAGTACGTAAAGAATAGGGCCGTTTGTGTGCTTCTAAGCTAAAGACGGTTAGAACTGTCGCTCTACAACCTATTTGCTATGCTATGCTAGGTCCTTCGGAGGCAATAAAGACGAATCCGCAACTCACCTAAGTCGAAGGCGCATTGTGTCGAAAGCCTTTAAATTTCTTAGAATATTCCGTAACCTTTTTAATAACTTTTATTTATTTAGCTTTATCATTATAATAAATCCGATCGAGAGCGTCGCGAAGCGAAGCTCTTAACCGATAACCTTTCGCAGGCAATGCTACTTTGTTCATCGCCCGGTTCGACATAGCGGCTAGTCGAACGAGAGAGTGTTTAGGAGAATCGCGATATGGAGGCTTAGGTTAGTAGGATTTAGAAAGGGGGTTAAGGTAAATAGAGAGTTAAGAAGGATCCGACTTCTTTAGTAGCTTTAGAGGTTGCTTTAAGCTTTGCTTAACGCGCATTTAGAGCATTAAGACCAATTCAGCTAAGCTAAGCGTCCCGCGTCGCACACGTAGGTAATACGACTATATAGGGATGCTGTAGCAAGCGAAAGTAATAGCTCAACTTCAACTTCATCTCGTCTAAATTCTAGATCATTAGCTAGCATTTAGTATATGCGCTCACTTAGGCAAAACTGTTACATTAGGTCCATCTTACGGTCCTCGGCCAACGCCTAGAACGATGGACGCTTACTAGATCCAAGAAACGATCGTCCTCTCACTAATTAGTGACAGTCCTAATTAGTCGTTCAACTGTTTCATAGGCCTATAGCTGTGACCTGTATAATGTCGATCTAAGACTAACAGGCCTATGTAGGCTATGCCCATGCGGGCACCTAAGCGCCTAGATATCGAGAGAACAAGATATCCTTAATACTTAGACGTGGCGTATAGTCGTAGCGCATGAATCGATGCTCCTAGAAAGGCTAAGCTCTGCATATACCTCAGCAGCCGTGCCATCGGTGTTGTCGTTAATGCAACCACGCGCGCTTAATTCACTCGCATCGGTGTCTCGACTTATCGCCCGTGCTACTTTGACGCATTTCAACGCAATGAATCGGACATTCCGCCTCCTAGCGTCTTGCTAGCTTGCTGCCACCCATCTAAGCTGCGGCGACCTACATAGCAAGCTAGTAAGCCATGCTGATCCTTAACATCTTAGCGCCTTTGGGAATGTTTATTGTTGCCCTCTTGAACGGCGTCGTTTGAACGAACAACGAGAGAACCGCCTAGAAAGCTGTCATGCATGTTAAGGATTTTGCTAGGCGGAATGGACTAGAAGTCTGTGCGGTTAATGAAAGAGACTGCGCAAGTTCATCTTCGCAAGAACCGAGTAACTAGAACTCACCGTTGAAACCTAAGCCTTGTTACAAGACTTCTTCATTCACCGCCACTTATCCCACACAGCTATCTAGAAGCACAGACCCACAAGCACCATAGCTCCGAAAGTTACTAATAAGGACCTCCCGAAGCTGGATCTTAGCAACATCCCAGCACTAACCCCATCCCGCTAAGAAGGCACTAATCTCTTGAGTCCGGGTCTGCGGAGCCCTTCGACAAATGTAGGCAGTCCAATTGATAATGGTGAGGGCGGCATAGGCGGCTTCGATAGAGACGGCTCGGCCGAGGTTCCAGAGTAAGTACATGTTTTAGCATAATCTCCATTCACCGGCCCAATGAATAGTGCCTTAGACACTAATTCTAAGGCGGCCTGCTCATTAATTAATATGACGCTTTACAATATAGCCCGAGCCCTTCGCGTCATTTGTAGTCTCACGAGAGCATGTCTCAATCTTAGTAGCGAACAGTCGTAACCGCTAACATACCTTCCGTGTAGGAATCACCGCTTTACCGTTGGTGTACCGAGAATCTACGTCGCTGCGGACTCTAATTCGCTGTCTTCTTACTAATGGTCCATGCAAGCCAATATGGCCGAGATTGTATAGGCAGTCGCGGGCAATAGCGTCGCCATCGCCAAGTTGGCCGGCTAGAAAGTCCAAGTCATCGCACTATCTCAAGATGCTCGTTAATCAATATGACGCTTTACGATATAGCCCTCGCGCAGATGGCGCTATACTATTACTGCGCTCTTCGCGTTGCTTCTAGATAGCTACCCTTCTTAGCATCTCCCGGAGCGACCTTCGCGTTCGGCTTCTAACCTTATGCGTTATAGGACCCGTTATCTGCTATACCGCTAGCTAAAGGTAGGCACATATACCGGCGAGGAGGCACAGGTCTCTAAATCCATCTTAAAGAACTTCTAGCAGCTTATCATCGACGTGCTCGACCGGTATAGAAAGACTCTTAAGACTCGTCCCAATAGCGCCGCTACTAAGAAGAAGATTACTACTACAGTAGGCGAGCTAATGTAAGTCTCTACACATTCTCTCTAGGGGATGTCGGAGCGAATCTACGTGTAGATATAAGGCACCTTACATTAAAGCCGCGATGAGATTTACCCGCCATCGCTTCCTTGTTCTAATTTTTGTTTTTATAGAATCCTAAAACTTTACTCGGCTTTACCTTTCAATAACGCTTATCTTTATTCCTAGAAGAGGCTTTATTTCTAACTTTGTCGCTAGGTACGCTTAGGCTTCCGAGTTTAAGGATCTTCTTATCGAAGTAGGCCCTATCGATCTCTAGGTAGACGGCGATAACGAAGGCGTTCCTACTGGAAAGGAGATTAAGGTACTACTTAATTAATTCTCCTAGAGCGGCATAAGAGTCTTTGACTAGGCCGTTACTAAGATGTTCGTAGCTAATAGTAAGTCTAAGGTTCTCGTTCGTTCTTACCTTAGTAAGTATACTAACTTTAATTCGTAATAGGTAGGGGTAGTACTAGCATAAAGGATAGTCCGTACTCTATAGACGGTTAGAAGCACGTCGCTATTCTTAAGGAAGGAATCTACATGTCCGTTATCGATAAAGTATTTAGGGCCTTCCTCGCCGAGGTCTTAAAGAATAAGCCGGCTAAGGCTAATAAGCGCTCCGGTCTAGGTTAAGTTAAGCAATTTAAGGAGCGAGTCTTAGAGAAGGTAGAGGAGATACTAATTATCGAGGAGGTTAACGATAGGTAGGGTAGAGTAGAGTAGATCTCCGTAGAACACCCGATCGCTATCGCTATCGAAGCCTTAGACGATAACGACTTGTTAACATTCTACGGCGAGGTTATCTAAGGTAATAAGACTACTATCGATAGTTACGCTTCGGGTTCCGGTTCCGGTACCTCGGCGGCTAAGAAGCGTGCTCGTACCGAAGACGCTACCGACCCTCTAAACGATAGAGAGCCTAAGAAGCGCGTTAAGGCGGTAGGCAGGGCGGTAGGCAAGGCGGTAGCAACATCCTCCGGGAGGGCTACGAGAGGCGGCGGCAAGAAGGGATAGTCTACGGCGTAAGGTAAGTAGCTAGAAGAGGACGAGTACATATAGGAGGATAAGGAGGAAGAGTTATAATAATAATATAACCGGAAAGTAATTCTCCTCGTAGGAGAAATAAGCTACGGAATCTAATAGTAGCGCATTAGGCTTAGTTACCGTATAGTTAAGCTCTTATTTAGCTTAAATTAGTATAAGCCTAAGAATAACCGAAACTTTTATGAAACCTCCTCTTTTTGCCCGCATGAAAGACTCTAGTTGCGAGGTGGCCTTAGCTATGTCGTTGCTAATAGAATACCGACGCTCGTAAGAAGAAGGTTCTACGAAGCGATACTTACTCGTTAGTAGTCTCTCGGGTAATAAAAAAAAGCCGATCGCTTAGCACCAAATTTAGGCGAGGGGTGTTCGACTTTTACTATTACCCGAGAGGTAGTATTACGTACGGCTTAATCGTGCCTCTTTAGAGCGTAATAATGATGTAGCCTCTATCTACTTCTCCGCCCTCGAGAGGCTAGCTATTACCGTTGATTGGACGAAGTAGAGTCGCTTAGAGGGAGGGGGTATGGTCGTCGCAAGCTCCTCCCAAAACCCCCGTCCCTCACCGCGCAGAGTGTTCCTAGAAAAGGTAGAGGAGGAGTCGCAACTTACGCGGCTTCCGCTTTTCGTCCTAACCCTCCTATTTCTTAATACCGCGCGTATGCGTATGCGGAACGCTGTAAATTATCGGTCGGAGCTGTAGGTGTCCTCGTTACTGCTAATGGGCGGTAAAGGTGTAGATGTATAGGAAGGAGAGCTAGATGTAGGTCGCGACCGGGCTCTTGCTTCGAGTCCCGGCTTTATAAGTTAAAACACCTCTACACAAATTAATCTTGTAGCTTTCGGGGTCGTATAAAGTCGCATCGTATAACTACCTACATAAAGTAAGGATAATTAGAGTATTTTCAATCTTTACGACATAATTCTTTATAGTAGTTAAAGTCGAAATGTAGTCGTGCGCTATGCTATAGATTAGAAAAGAACGGGTAAAGTATAGTATATTATAGTAGAGTAAGCGTAGATAACTATGTAGGGTATATATCGACTTCATATATCTATATCTATACCGAGCTTTTCCCTAAAGAACGCTAAGCTAAAGCTAACATTTTACATTCACCCTTCCTAGAGGAAATACTAAAGACTAAAAGACACACGTTCACTCGGCGTAATGCACGAAAACAAATATATACAAGGTGTTAAGCGTGATTCAGCGACGCCTCAAATTCTGGACGAGGGGCGCATCATCATCACGCTTCAACGAGGAGAAGAACCGGGAGGCGCCAACAACAACACTACTACTACCACCACCACCAACGAGCAAGTATCGCTTTATGGCAGGGGAGAATATGGTACATCTGCTACAACGACAGGTATGCGACGACGACAACAAGTATGCGATTTTCAGTGCTGCCACACTGCGCAAAGTGCTCACTCACCGTATAAGGCGAACTCGGCGAACCCCTTATACGGCGTCTTCTTTTTTGCTCCGCTCTCCGCTTCTAGGGATGAGATGAGTTTTTTTGATCTTTTTGCGAGTACATACGCCGAGCGGGGAGGGGTCGTATTTACTACTTATCGTCTAGATGTATGGTACTATTAACGTGTTAGGAAATCTTAGGTTTTTATATAGTAGTAGTCGTGTAGATGAAGTCGAAGTCGATTCAGAGTGAGATGAAACTTCTAGGTCTTGGCGGAGGATTAAATAACAAGAACGCGTTGCTGTCGCGCCTCCTTGCTGAAATTGAGTACGAGTACTACTACCTTTCATCCTGGGAAGAATAGAGTAGTGTTGGACAATTTAAGCTCTTGCATGATAGAGCAGATCGGACTTCGCATAATCAATTTTGATATGCTTCGTGTAGCATTCGCATGTGCTTCAGCGCCGGCACCTAAGGTCACATGAGTGAAGGTTTTTGACTTTGAAGACTCTGCTGTGCCAGAGCAGTGCTTAGCCACGCTCATTGTTCACGATGATGAGCACATTCGGAGTGAGCAATGAGCATACCAGGTTGAATGAACTGCTCCCTTGATGATTAGAAACTCTGACCTTCGCGAAACTTCCTGCTCGAGCTCTGTATCCCAGCTGCTTTGCAATATCTCTGACAATCGGCTCATTCGAGTTCGATCCTGTGAGTCACAGTGACAGTTGACGTGGCTTCGGTGTTCATCTTCGCCACTAAGTTATTTATTGTGCAGCCGAAAGTTCTTCAGGGAGAGCTCTCGGACACCTGGGTGGAATGGAGATGATGCAGCGCCTGTCCGCGTATGAGTCAATGAGGAGGCCACTTGGTAAGTTCTACAACGTCCTCGGCTGGCTTCGAGGCAAGAGCATCGACTTGGATCCTGGTCGTAGACGGGGCGGAGCATCGAAACTTCTCGAAGAGATAACCATGAACCGATAGCATTCTGTTGCTGTTGGAAGCCGAGGTCGTGATATCGCACGACGATATGGTACAGAATAGTGAGAGGTCATATGAGCGATCAGCATGAGGAAATTTTGTCCCTTGAGGTGGCAATGCTGGCTAGGTCGCAAGTATCGGCACAGGACTCCAGTGAGCGTCGGGAGATGCGTTTGGTGTCAAAGAAGTGCCGCTATCTCATGTGAAGATCAGGTTCATCATCAACCCCTTTATCGCCGTCGACGTGTCGCTGCGATCTGTCAAACAGGTCGAGAACCCGTCAACCCGGTGCGACGTGTGGTTGTTTTCAGGTGCAGAGAACGACCAGGAGCCCCGGTATGCTTGGCGTTAGCCTTTTTCAGGTTTCGCAGCTCGGGGACGGGGACGAAGCCAAATTCTAGTAGGTTCGCAGGCTTACACGAGCATCCCAGTTGGATTGTGGCGGTGCGTGATACCACTGTACCAGTTGCAGCTGGCAAAGCACATTTTGAGTGACTTTCAGATAGAGCGTTCTAGACCTCTCCACGACATGCCGGAGCTGAACAAGCGCAAGCTCAACTTTTGTCATGGCAAGATCGACGTTCGCTCATCCAAGGCATTTCGGATCTTTCAGCTTACTGTATGCTGATTCTGAGCCGACATGTGAGAGTTGCGATTAGCATGTCCGTACAAGTTTGCAAGTCGCACGTGACATTACAGCTCAAGCGCAATCATGCCCGAAGTACGGTGAGTATGTATTTTGTGTCTGAAAGTCTTTGGCTTGGCTGAGGTGAGAATGATGTATGGCTTGCTGTGAGAAGGTTGAGCCCTGAAACCCTATATGTTGGCCAAAGTCTGGCTCTCCTGAAGTCAATGGCAGACCGCCAAGCAAATGCGTTGCCAATGCGGGACAAATGCTCAAACTCTTCTCCCATCAGATACTGTAATGTCTTCGGGGTAAGAAGCTCTGCTGCCTGCGAGAGACCAGCCGGCTTTGACTCACCTCCAGGTCCATTTACATATAGGCCACCGAGCCCAGAGTTATACTTGACCGAATCTAGAAAAATAGTGGCACGTTGCCGTTTTCTAGAAGGAAAAGCTTGACGTAGACTTGTCGTCTTTGGGCTGGCCGCAAAGGCAAGGCTGTCGACGGCACAAGCCACAAATACGTTCCATGCAGTAGCTAGCGTGGGAGTCTGCATGCAGCAAGGTAGTATGATGACAGATTTCGATACTTAGTCTGTAGCAGAGCGCATGTACGAGCACGACCAGTGACGATAGCCTCGAGTCCAAGAGACGGGACGAGGAAGTCCTTCTTGGGGCTGCTGGGCATGCCAGGATAGCCGTTCCACCTGCACTGATGAGTCGGAGTCACAGCATCCTGCAACTCCCTTTCGCAGCGGCATTACAGTAGTTCTATTAGTAAAGACCGGTCGGAAGTGCAGAATCCGAGAGGTGAAGTGTGGCATTTGCCGATCGGCCCGGTCATTTGCACAACTGTACTGTATATCATGTAGCCAAGTGTATGGCAGACAGTATGATAGCCTCGGCGTCAAGACTGCCAAGAACAGTGGAACATGGAAGATGATGCTGACTGAGCTGGGCACGTCAGAACAAGCTTTCCCACCTGGCCGGGCTGTGGCAGTTCACTGACGATGTGTGTGGCTGACTACTTCAGTATCGGAGTAGTAGACGGATTCGCGGCGATAAGCTTGGCTCTGGCTCCGTTGATCGCCACAGAGCATGCCGTGGCAACCGAGAGTTACTAAGCTCGACTCAGGGTCTTCTGCACTGCTAATGAAGTCTCTCGAGGCTGTGGCGGCCACGATCAGAAGGAACAAGTATGGCGCAGCCCCAATGGCTTCTGCCCGTCCACCACCGAACTTTCCAGTATCGTAAGCAGTGGCACAGTTCCTGTCTGCTTGTTTCTTTCCCATGATCTTCCCTTGAACTTCACATCAACGACTGCTGTTGAACAGCATCCACCGTCGTCAACTCTCTTACCTATGCCTCCGCGACCCATACGACCGAAGAACGAGCCGGGTGCGCCTGAAGCCAGCGACACTCCCGGCGACAGCAAGGGTGGGAAGAGGAAAGCCGTGTCCTCTGCTTGTATTCCTTGTAGGAAGCGCAAGAGCAAGGTGAGGAGTCTGTCCCTCTACTGGTAGATTGAAACTTTCGCTGACCTCGGTACCAGTGCGATGGCCAACTCCCATCTTGCTCAACTTGCGTTGCTGTCTACCGCACAGAATGTACTTACGATGCAGACAGCGACCATCGACGAAAAGGTGCTCTGAAGCGGGATATACAGTCACTGCAACAACAGAACGATGCGCTGGACGTAATCGTTGCCTCACTACGCAGTCTTCCCGAAGCCGAATCGATAGCACTACTCCACAGCTTGCGAGGCGATGTCAACCCAGATGCGCTCGCCGAACAACTACGGAGCAATGTACGACTACCCCCCAATTATGCCCCACAGACGCTGGAGGCAGACTTTGCTCAACAGATCACGACACCTACGAGCGCTACTTTCGACAACACGACTTTTACCCCGTCTCTATCGAGGAACGATTCCGGCGACGATAGTGTGCCCTACCAATCCTCAGCCAGCTCAGAGCAAAGCACTCCGTGGTTCGGCAAACCTCAGGATGCAGAGTTTGTCGAGCATCTCTTATCTCTTTATCAATGCTGGGTCCATCCTTTCTACTCCTTTGTATCGTGGGACCATTTTTTGCATGACATGGGACGCGGCAGGACCGATTATTGCAGTTCACTGCTCGTGAATGCCATGTTATCGTTTGCTTGTCACTACTCGGATCGGCCGCTCGCAAGAACTGATCCCACAAATGCAGAGACTGCGGGCAACCATTTCTACGCGGAAGCCAAGCGAATATTGGATTCGATCGACCGACCTTCTCTGACTACAGTCCAAGCTCTTGGAATCATGAGTTTACGTGAGACGTCTGCTGGTCGAGACTCGAACGGCTATCAGTTGGCGGGTCGATGTGTGCGCATGGCCATCGAGCTTGGCTTGCATCTCTCTGTGGTGAAGAATGGTATGCGGTCGACGGAGGGCGAGATTCAGAAAGTTACGTTTTGGGCCGTGTTCAATCTGGAAACGTAAGTATCAGGTCCTCCCGTGCGACTATGCTGAAACGGACCTATGAGCAGATCTCTAACAGCTTCTAGTCTTTGTGCCGTTGGCTTTGGACGACTTTCTCAGCTTCCCCGAGCAGCTGCAGATATCGAGACGCCTTCAGCGAGCTCCAGGACCGAGACGAAAACGTGGCGGCCGTATGAAGACGCCAACTTCTCATTGAGCCCAAGCGCCGAGCAGCCAGCCAGAACAATGCTCTTCAAGGATCGATTCAGCAAGCTGTCTGAGTTGGCTAGCGATATGGTCAACACTTTCTACGCTCCAAGGGAACGCTTCACGAGCCGGAAGCTCGCTGCAACTTACGCCCAATACCAAGCGTGGTACCAGAATCTGCCGGATGTGTTTCGTCTTGAGAATACGTCTTTACCACATGTGCTCGTGCTGCACATGTATTACTATGGCTGTGTACTCCAGTAAGCTCTCCCAGACTTATTCATTCACCAAGCACTGACACCTCAGCAGTCTCTTCCGACCATACATAAAGCTCGATTTGAGCGCAGCAAACCTTTTCCCACACGATACGTGCACATTCTGCGCCAATGAGATCTCTAAGCTGATGAGTGCGCTTCGAGCCATGTATGGCCTTCGACGGGTGTGTCTGGCGGTCACCAGCCTGCTGCTCTCGGCAAGTACCATCCACTTGCTCAATCTTCCCTCGGAATCGGCTGCAACGAATCTTAGTCAAGGACTACACGATCTGGAGGCAATGTCCACTAACCACCGCTTCGCAGCTCGCGCAGTGGACATTATCAGATCACTTGCCAGTAAATGGAATATTGCTTTGCCAGAAGGCGCGGCTGCTGTCGCAGCATGTCGACTGGGCCTTCAAAGAGACGTGGCATCCCCGCCGCCGTCTACATTCTATGCGGCGTCGATACCGCGAAAACGATCATCTGAGGGTCGCAACCGATCAAACGACTCCAGCATGCGCGAGTCTCCTTTCTCGCCGCCTACTCAGCATCCGCATCAACAGATTCAGAACCAGCAACGCGCACCGACATCGGTACCTACATTTTACAGCGATCCACAGACGCAGCTGGATGCGAGTCAAGCACAAACGGCTTTCTGGACGCCCTTTCCCACGCAAGTCATGCCGATTGCGCAACACGATCTGGGCCCGGCAATGCTGGACATGTCCCAATTCGGCGGCCATCAGCCGTGGCCTTCGTTTGGAGGCCCTTCCACAGGACAGACGCCTTATAGGCACCAATCAGACCCAGGCCGCGTGGACGAAAACATGAGCGGAATGGAGAATTGGGAATGGCAATGACAGTCATAATAATAATGATAATGGGACCACAGCATGACAGGATGGGCGTCTCATTTATTCTTGAATCTTGAGCATACGAAAACGCAAGGAAAAAAGGAGAATAGGGTGGGCAGTTCTTCGACACGGTTGATCCCGACTGCATGGACCGACCAATGGTTGCAGCTTTTTTCGATACCACTCCGCGGAGCAGCGATCATGCATTTTTCAGAGGCGCATTATTGTTATGGGATGGTGTGAGGGAGCATTTTCAGGAGCAGTAAGGAAATATCATCAAACTATGAGTGAGAGTTCAATGACAGAAATGTCCAGACTAGGAAGTCAGCTCAGCACGAAGCGATGTCTATTACACGGAAGTCGGCATGGCCCTATCTATATGGCTTTGTGCATGGTGCATAGGGGTATGAATATGATATGGTTTTTAAGAAGTTTAAGGGTCCAACGATGATGATGATGATGATGGAGTTTTTTTTCCCGCTCCCGAATAGAGCTTTTTCTATCTCAACGGAAATTGGCTTTTTGAGACCTCGGTGTCCGAGTCGCTGCTCTGTATATTCTAGTTATTAGAATTAATAAATCAAATGTTACTACAATGGAGCTATTCTAGAGAAGAAGACATGGCTTGAACGAGCCTCACATTACTTCTTCTTCTTTACTACTACTCCCGTACCCATGTTTTTACCATTTCACGTCAATACGAAAAGGAGCGCAAGGTAGGTTCCAGAAGACGTCTCACTCTTACTTATATAACCTTTAGTACACATCTTCCCCCACGCTCGACGTGTAAAGACTAGAATAGAAGAAGAATCCACGTCAAGGTGTAACAGTAATGTCGAATTCATCCAAACTCATGCCTTGGATTGAATGAATCGTGTTGCTACAGAGCAGCTTCGTGACCTTGATAGAGTCCGCGAGAACCTCGATGCCGTGGAACGTAGCAGAAATGAGGCGAGCGGATCGAATGGACCGTGACCGTCAAGAGTGGACCCGAGAACCTCTGTCGGAGCGAGTTAAGAACAGGCGAGGAATGCTACAGTAGTCGAGGCGGAGAGAGGCGAACTCGAACGACAGCGCTGGGAAATTTAGGAGACTGGTCTCTCGAGAAAGAATTCAAATTCTACTTAGCTCAGCTGAGATCTTCGTCTCCATTGAAAAAGTACGAAAAGAAAAATCCTAGGAAGCGACGCAGGTCATGCACTGCGATTTAAAGAATTTCCTAGCATTTAAGATGAAACGGCAAGGTAGGTATTAGTCCTAGACGCGCATATCTCGAAACCAGCGCCTGCGAAGAAAATTCTGTTTGTGCTTGGAGCTGACGAGGCGCTGTTCATCGGCACCAAAAAGCATCAAGGACTTGGTACTTAAAAGAGCCACCAGGTCGATTTCTCGGAGAAGCAGAGCCTTTTCCATCATGACGACACTATCAAGCTCTAGGGAGAATCTAGAGGGCCTTCGGGACCAAATGAATTTGGGTGGCTTGTACCAGGAACCCCTTCCTCCTATCGCTGAATTCGCAGTCCAGGAGCAAGAGGCCTGGGTCAGAAGCACTGTTCTCGTTACCATTGCTCCAGCTGTATCCTACATGTGGTTCACGCAATGGCCTTCCCGATGTCTTGCATGATCGAGACAGCAGCTGGGAAGATACGGATTGACCGCGCCGCAAGTCAAGGAGATGGCCAAAAAAAATTCGAGTCTTGGTTCAAGGATCGCAGAGCAGTGGTTCGAAATGTCGGAGAGATGGGGCTTGGACGTCACTCCAGGTTTCAGAAAGCCTGGAAAGAAGGCAAGGAGGGCACTGGTGTTCGCGAAGAAGGACGGCTTTCGAGAGTTGATCGAAGATTTGGATGCCGTGGAAAGCGGTCCAGAGGCACCAAATGATGGACCTTGAAGATCGAGGCGATCATCGTCCTGTCGAATACGATGCAGAAGACGCTGACGACGAGGCTGAGGATGCTGAGCTGCGCGACATGCCACCAGACCCTCTTCATGATCAGTATTCGCAAAACATGCCCGGCAACGGTTGGTATCATCAACGTGGTATCGACCGCATTCGAAAATGTGAGTCAGACTTCCACTACCATGACGAGCCACGTTATGATTCCGACGAAGATTCGGAGTATGGGTGAATTGGCTGTGGTGTCGCGGACGCGAGGTTGCGCGGAGGTGGTTTGGGGAGAATTTGATCAGCGGAAAGGTTATATTGATGGCGGCGGGGTCGGTCAGTATGTCGGTATGTCTTGATGTCTGATTATCAGTATCTCTACGCGCACTCAGCGTCGGCTTGCTCCATTTCCTGAACCAAAATAACGGCCAATAGCTTCATGTAGAGCTTAGTCCTCTCCGAATGACGTGCAAGCATACTGCGCGCATTGCATGACTGTCGGATTCACGTTCAAGCCGTTCTTCCCAGGAGTGTGACTCCTCAGGTGATATCGAGGAATGCCATGTCCCATGCTCACAACAGATGGACGGCCTTCTTGTTGAAGCCAGGTTCCCAGCGTACAGTGTACCATCTGATGCTCGCTATAGCAAGCAGGCACGCTAGAGATTAGATGCATTGAGCGAACTGGTGGTATACGTGTATCTTTTTGGCTGGATCGCATGCCTTTGTAGCCGATATCGTGGGATTAGGATCTCGATTTCCGAACAGAGTCAGGACTTTAGGTATCGCGAAGGGTCCGGGTCGGGACAACTCACATTCTAGCTGTTGTTATGCCTCTTAATTTGAAGGAGTTCAGTATATGCCGCCTTCTACGGTGCACCATTCGTCTGCGCAGGCTGCGCAACTCTTTCCACCAAGTCGGCAACTCCCACTTGCCGGCCCACCTTGACTTTCCTCTTCTTCTCCTTCTTCTGTGACGCTACATCGCCTGCCTTGCCAGCGCTTCCCACCTCATCTCCCTCATCCTGCGCTTCGTCATCAGATTCTGCATCTAGAGCTTCCTCTCTAAGGTAGTCCAAATCCAGTCTCATGCTGAAAGCATCTTCGCCGTCGGCGTAGTACTTGGCCTCAGTACCGCCCACCTTGAATCCTAGTGTATCCCGGTACAGTGCCAAAGCAGCCACATTTGAGACACGCACGTGCAGCGAGACGTATACGGCGCCGTAGGTCTCGAACATGGCTCTTTCTGTTCCCGCGTCAGCCCCACCTCTCAAACATGTCCGAACGTGTATACGCACGACTTTGTCGCATCAACTTTTCCGCCAATCCCAAGCGTCTATGCGTTCGCATAACACTGAGAGATGTGATGTGGCCATGTTGAATGCCGTCTGTGGGATCTTCCTCCATTTTTGCCAGTACGTATCCTACAATCTTCGGCGCATCGTACGGAGATTTCTTCGGCCGCGATACCTGTTCAATGACAACCAAATATCAGTATCTATTCGAGATTCGCTTCAGCGGCACGAGAAAGTGCTCACATCGACCGCGACATAGCTCAGTTGTGGCCAGCTCAATGCATGGTACATGTAGTATTTGCAGAAGTAATTTTCCGGAAGATTTGTGATGTTTGTTTGCTGGACATGCGGTATGTCAGAGGGCCGCAGTAATCGGATATCCATGGCTGCGGTTTCTGTGAAGCAGCAATGATACTTCTTGCGATTGAATCATGATGGCAGGTGTCGAATACGTGAGGGACGGAGGCGGAGAAAGGCAACGCCGATGCTTGGCAATCACAAGCTAGTTCTACAGCAGGACACCATTCACTTCCTGTTCACGCCACAAAAGAGCGTCTTTGGTGCTATTTCATGCTCGCGTTTGCATGCATCACAAGCTCAATGGTAGTGACAGTCGAATTTCCGATACTGTGCTACGTATACCAAAGTTTTCCGACCACACGCTAGCAAACATTTCTGTTCCAATTCTCAGTCGCAAGCACATTCGCCTGCGAACAGTCCTGGCATTGGGCTGCGTATCAAGCCGCACTGCATGTATCTCATTGATGGATGTTAGCAGCCTTCAAAGCCCTTTTTGGACAAGAACTGCTCCAGTCGTCTGTAGCATTCCAAGCTGCCACTGAAGAACTTCATAGCCAGATCCAAGCTCTTGTAGGCCAGACGTATTCACAGGTTGCTGAGGTCAAGGCTGCCGCGCTGAGAGGGACTGCTGAGAGGGATGTGACTCTCGGTGCCCTGGAGCAACATGCTAGACGCTGCGAGGAGAAGTCGAATCAGTGTCAGCAAGAGTTGGCAATCAGAAATGAGCGTTCATGAACCCCAAGGTAGACGAGTGCTACACAAAGTACGCCAATGCTGAGAAGTAAGAGGCTGCGAGCGAGTACTCTGCTAGCGTGAAGCGTTCGACCGTCGACGAGCTTGCCATGAAGACGGACAATGTTTCCCTGGACTGGAACTGGGGTGCCGAATTGGACAAGATGATTACAGCCACGGGGAGCATCATGGCGAGCATAGCGAACCCGGAGAGTAGACGCACTGCCATCTCAGTACCGGGACACGAGCTCAGATTTATCCTCGAAGTGAAAGGCCATTAATTTGGCTCAGAAGCTTCTTGGAATAACGACGAATGTCCCGGCATGACAGTACCGGACGACCATCTCGCTGGCGTTTCTCGGATTTATACTCGCTACTTTCGGGTACGCTGCAGTCGATGGTGTTTGACGGAGATGGACTTGAGTTGATGAATTGATGAAAGGAAGTACAGTAGATATCATGAGAAGTGCAGGGAGGTAGAACGATGCCAAGCTCCTCGGCCGATGTCGGGAACTGGAGGAGCAGCTCAGACAGACAAGTTGTATTCTTCCTCTCCGTAGCGTTCAGTACACTTATTCGAGCGGAGCGACAGATCCAATAGGCACCTGGAACAACTCGAGGAGCTTGCGACGAGAGTTGTGGAAGGTGTCTATTGGATCTGGCGTGGAGCTCGAGAACGAATCAGATTAGTGCATACATAGTGTGCTTAGTCATACTTAGGGGCTGAATTTCAAAGATGCGCCCGCAAAATCCTGCGGCTTCTCTCATTGGTCCAAAATTCGTGTCATGATCACGTGACTTAGGAAAATCACGTGACTTGGAAAAATCACGTGACTTGGAAAAATCACGTGACTTTGAAAAATCACGTGACTTAGAAAAATCACGTGACTTAGAAAAATCACGTGACGAATAAAAAATTACGTGACTAATAAAAAATCATGGCACCAATAAAAAATCACGGTACTAATAAAAAATCACGTACTAATAAAAAATAGCGTAACTAAGGAAAAATCACGTAACTTACGAAAAATCACGTAACTTATGAAAAGTTACCTAACTCATAAGAAATCACGTGACTAATAAACAATTACGTGACTAATAGAAAATCGCGTAACTACTAAAAAATCACGTAACTACTTAATAATCACGTAACTAATAGAAAATTACGTAACTAATAAACAATCACGTTACTAATAAAAAATTACATAACTTATAAAAAATCTTAATCGCGTAACTAATAAAAAATTACGTAACTTATAAAAAATCGCGTAACTTATTAAAAATCACGTACTAAGTTAGATATAAAGATTACGTGTTTAATTTAAAGTTACGTACTTAGTTAAAATTTACGTACTTAGTTAAAATTTACGTACTTAGTTAAAAATGAAAATTACGTGTCTAGCTAAAAATCACGTGCTTAGTTAAAAATCCTATGCCTAGCCGATAATCCTATGCCTAGCCGATAATCACGTGCCTAGATAAAAATTACGTGCTTAGTTAAAAATCCCGTCCTTAGATAAAAATTACGTGCTTAGTTAAAAAGTTACGTACTTATTTTAAAGTTATATGCTTAGTCATCGTTATAGGCTTAGTTATCGTTACGGGCTTAGTTATAGTTATTCATATGCTAAGCGGTTACGTGCTAAGCGGTTACGTACTAGGGCATCACGTGCCAAGGCATCACGTGCCAAGGCATCACGTGCTAAGGCATCACGTGCTAAGACATTAGGAGTAGTGCGCTAATCTGAATTCGTTCTCGAGCTCTACGCCGTCGCTCTGCTCGAATAGGACAAGCACTGTAGGGCTTGAACGATACATTTTATTCATGTGCTTTGAAAGGAATAATCTCGAGACCGGCCAGTTCTAGTACAACGGCATTGTAGTATGATATTGACTTCCCGGCTTAGTGGTTGTGACACATAGCCGAGGTCACTTGTCACCACGTGACTTCACGTGATTTCTTAGCATGTGCTAGACATTAAAAAATAACACCTATACTCGAGACTTAGATAGAACGTGCAATCATTCACTTATTTTGCGCCTTACCGCATTCAGATAATGCAGTATTACGTAATGTAATCAACTGCCGCTATGCGTAATAGTTATAAGCCCGGGTTTTATCCGTTTTATCCTACTTAGAGACTTCCTTAGTAAGAAAGGAGATAACATACGATTCTTTTATTAACAACATTACTAAATCTATTAGTAGCATTATTAGATACTCGGTATATTTAAGTCTATATATTCTTAACTATAAACAACCTTAAAATGTCTCTCTCGGTTAACACCCGCCTCGGTAGTACTAAGCTTATTATCCTACGAGGACCTAGCGACTAGGACCGCTAGTTTAAATAGACTAAGACCTATCTTATAGGCTACGAGACGTAGTAGTATGCTAATCCGTATACTACCGAGCCTCCTAAGCTAGTCCAACCTTAACTACTAACCTTTAATCTAGTTAGACTTATCTCTAACACGTTATATTAGGGTAGTGCTAAGGTTATAAAGGAGGTGTATAACCTATAAAGAATAGAATATAAGCGCTTTAGGGCCGGCCGTAATAAGTCGATTAAATACCTAGCCGCTATAGTAGACGTTCGCTATTACTTAGATGTTACTAACCCTAAGACTAGACACGCTATACCGACTCTACGCATTATATTAACACGGTTGAAGGACAAGCTTATACCTAATACTTAGTAGTAGCGAGTAAGCCTTAATAGGGAACTCTAACGCCTTATAAGCTCTAAGCAAGTTAAAGACCCTAAACAATAATATAAAGAATAGCTAGAATTATATAAGGTTATAGAAAGGACTTAGTATGTTGAACTTAGTAACCTCCCTATTCACTTCTACACTACTATTACGAATATTAACGAGATATATAGTAAAGGGCTTTACATAATGCATTAAGTCTCCCCGTAGACTAACACATTCTACTAGCTAGTTAGCATAGTCCGCGAGTATGCTCGTAACATACCTAGACCTACGACAAGAAAGGGGTCCTTATTTAGTATTATCTACGAGCCTAATAGTAGTAAAGCTAATGCTAGTCTCGTAGTAATCGAAGATAAAGGAAAAGGGAAGGGAAAGAAGGGAACGCTAAAGTCATATACTAAGCTTACTAGCCTTAGTAAGAAGAAGGCATATAAGAATCGTAGAAAGTATATAGTAGTTAATTATCGGCTACGAGACAAGGTAGAGGAAAAGGATAAGGATAGTAGGTGGAAGGGCAAGCTAAAGTACTTTAAATCATACTTACGGAAGAATAAGAAATTCTACATTACATAGGCGAAGCGCTTTAAGGACCTACTAGCATTAAAGATCGCTTAGTAATGTTATAACTACTCGGCAAGTAGTAGAGAAGATTACGACGATAACGACGAAGATGTAGGCATAGGTAACGGATCTAATAAGTTATTACTTACTTACTTCTTTTAGCTAGATAATAAAGACCTACCGTCATTATTATTAATCTCTACTAACTACATAAGCTTAGTTACTACTAAGAAGAAGAACTAGGACCCCTATAACGCCTTAATGTATAATAGTAGATCTAACTACAATATTATTAATTATCTAGGTCGTTTCAACTTCTAGGCCCACTTTCTTCTACTAAGGTCTACCGTAGCAACTAGTACTAGATATAATAAGGTTGTCGCTATTAGAACAGCGTCCTTCACGGTAAAAAGTATTAAGGGTAGGCCTATGCAGATTGAACTATAGGAGTACCTATACATCCCTAACTTCTATACCAATATAGTTAGAGGCACGCTATTCTACTATAGAGGGTTTAGACATAACGAATTAGATAACACTCTCTATAACTAACGAAAGAAGCCTTTAGTTACCTTTATTAGGCCTAATAAAGGCATGCCCTACTTCGATGTTATTAGCGAGGTAGAAGGCGAAGCGCCGCTAGACTAGCCTACCGACTCGACTAGTCGGCCTCGGACATACCCTTTCTAACTACTTAGTTATAGCACTATAGTTAGATAATATTACCCCGAAACGTACGTAACATCTCGCCGCTCCGTAAGGTCCTTACTACCTAGGCAACTCTTACTTAAATAGATACATAAAGTATTTAGACATCTAAGTAAAGAGCGAGTAGAAGAGTTAGTTAATAGGGTTAATGGAATATAAAGAGATTACTCATAAGATAATAAGGTGCTAAGAACGCCTCTATGTCTAGTCTATACATAAGTAAAGGGTAAGAGACTTATCTCTCGAAGGCTACGCAAGCATAACGTGTTAATTCTTACTCTATATAGACACATTGCTATAGATCTAATGGAATTGGAAACGGCATATAATAGTAATAGATACCTATTCTATACGTATAACTTAAACACGGGCCTACACTTTAGCTAGATAATAAGCAACCGTACTAAGTTAACCCTCCTAAAATGCTAGAGCTAACTTGCCACCTTTATAAGAAGCATTAGTAGAGACATTATGTTTCTATTATCTAACAATGAAGGAGTAGTTAGAGGTTTTCGTTTCCGATCCTACCTACGCAATGATTAAACAATATAGAGACCTACGGCACTATATACCTTAGAATAGGACCCTATAGAGCGTACTAGCCGTATAATCATTAAAGTTATAAGGGCACTTATAATATATACTAGCTTTCCACATAAGCTCTAGCCTAAGTCTATATATATAGCTACCTTCTTAATTAATAGAACACTACGCTCTCGGACTACTAATCTAGTAATGCGAATACTATATGAGATTGTAACTAGACATAAGCCTAATGTTGCTTATATCTATTAGTTTAGAGCTCGAGCCTACCCGTTAATCTATGGCACATAAGCTAATACTAAGTTAACATTACGAAAGCGTAAAGACATCCTTCCGAAGACTATAAAGGTCGCATCTCGCACGTACATTAGATACCTATATGGATATGAAGGACACTCTATCTATCGTATATAGATCCCATTACGAATAATAGTATTGCGCACGAGGGATGTTGTGTTTAATGAGTTAAAGTTCTATAGTAGATATAATGCTAATCTTAGTGTTAATCTCACTAATTAAGAACTAACTAAATATAGTAATCTTAAAGAGCTACAACTACTAGTATCGGTTCACTAATTTAATGACTTGTAGTAGGTATATAAAACACCTCTAGACATCGTGCGGTTTAGAGCTAAGGGGGTAGATGTACTACTAGGACATAGTCGACTTATAATAGTCGACGCTATAGGGCCCGTAGAAGAGCCTGTTCTACCTCCCTTACAACTACTACCTAACAGTGATCTATAGTACGCTAAGGTGATAAGGCAGCCTAGCCTTACTAACGAACTAAGAGTTATCGAGGTAACTACACTAGACTTGCTAAACCTATTAAGTCTCCCCGGTTAGAAAGATAACACTAACTAGTAACAAGACTTTCTAATCGACCTAAGCCTACTCGATCTACTAAGCGATAATGTGCTTAATCGACTAATACAACTAAACGATGCTAGTAGTTATGAAGAAGTAGACGCACTCGGCTATGTAGATGACATGGACATGAACCTACTAAGGGCAGAACTCGCTAAATTGCTAATACTAATTAAGCTAGAAGATATCTCTTATCGTTACTTACCTAACATAGGAGGCCCGCACTATCGAGTAAATGAACTAAATAAGCGATAAAGAACATTAGCTATTTACCGTTACTACGTTAGCACTCGAGAATAAGCGAGGCATCTTCTATCATTTAATAGCTTGTTAATAGCCTTTAAGCATAAAGCTAGATCTACAAAGCTAGATAAAGCTGTAGACAACTATTAGTTAGATAATGATCTACTACTAATACTTCTACGTGCTAAAGATAATCTAAACCTTACTCTAAAGATCTCTAACCTACTACCTAAGCCTCGCAACTAGAGATAAGTACTTAAGAGCTAGTTTAAAGAGCATTAGAAACAAGTAGTAAGGGTGGAGTTTAAGAAGGCGCTAAAAACTAGAACGTTTAAATAGGTAGACATTAACACGCTAATAAATAACATAGACCTTCTACCTCTTACCTAGGTATTTAAGTACAAGGGTAATGTAGAGGGGCGATTAGTAAAGTTTAAGGCTAGACTATGCGTAAGAGGTAACCTACAAAAGAGCACTTACCTAGATACCTATGCCTTAACCCTAGTAGCACGAGTATTTCGAGCATTAATGGCTATTACTACTAAGTTTAACTTAGAAGCTAAGTAGATAGATGTAGTAAATGCTTTTCTTAATGCTATACTACTATACATACTCTACCTAAAGCTACCTAAAGGGTTTAAGCAGAAAGGAAAGGTCCTACGACTTATCTAGGTACTTTATAGACTATAGGAATTACCGCGCTTATAGTACAATTACTTCACTACTACCTTGGAGGAGAAACTAGGTATAATGCTAGTAGACAATGTTAACTATCTATACATAGATAAAGATAAGCATGTGTTCATCTTCTTTTATATTAATAACATTATCCTACTATATTACCCGAATTATAAGTAGAAAGCAATGGAATTAAAGAAGAAGTTAATGTAGGAATATGAGCTTAATAACCTTAGAAAGTTGTTATAGTTTCTCGGCATTGAAGTTATACGTGATCGCACTACTAAACAACTATAGTTATTATAAAAGACATACGCTAAGAAGATGGGGAAACGCTATACCGTAAATACTAAGATAGGTAGATGGGTAGAAGCACCTCTACCTACTAGATATAAACTATACGAAAAGCTAACTAAGCTAGCAAAACTACACCTCGATGTAGCATTAATCTTAGCATATTAAAGCCGTATTAGCTTACTTAACTTTATAGCTATTTAGACTAGACCCGACATTGCGAAGGTAGTATTACTTCTTTCTAAAGTACTTTAGAATCCTCGATAATATAATATAGCCGCTGCCGACTAGTATATTAAATACCTCCTATAGACGAAGGAGCTATGTTTAGAATATAACGATGCTAGACTAACTATTACCGCTCATTTAAGCCATAAACTACATAAGTTCTATAGAGCCTTAGATGCCTTATTTAGAGATTATAAAGGAACTAGGCAGTTATCCGAGGGTTAGTTGTTTAGCTTGTTCAACGGACTAGTAGACTAGAAGGCAGCACGATAGTTAACCGTTATAAAGTTAACAACTAAAGCTAAGCTACTTATAGTATTACATGTAGGCTCGGAAATAATCTAGTAGAAGCGCTTCTTTAGCAACATTAGACTTATACTAACTAATGTTCCTATTCTATACTACGATAATACTTAGACTATCCGGATTATTAAGGCTAATGTAAGTAAGCTTAATACAAAGCTTAGGCATGTAGACATTCATTAATGCTAGCTTCGATAAGAATACGAAGTAGGGCGTATACATTGTGAATACCTAGCTACATAGGACATGCTAGCTAATGGTCTTACAAAGCTTTATGGACCTTAAAATTAGTAGAGATTCATCCAACAGCTTAGATTATCTACTCCCCTAATTACTAATTCACAAAGTAATAATGTAATGTAAGAGTAAGTAATTAATTAGGGTATAAAGGATGTTCTTCTTCTACTAACTTTCTCTTTCTTTCTTTCTTTAATAGAGTATGTAAAGAATAGTAGCATGCCACCGGCGGCCTGCCTAGCGGCGGCCTACCTAGTAGTAACCTGCCTAGCGGCGACCTCTTTAGCGGCCTGCCTAGCTACCTGTCATTCTGGACTAGACACTTACTAGACTCACTAGAAACGAGTAAATAAAGACATCTCAGCAAATTGCGCTAATAAAAGTAATTAACACGATAACGAGGACCAATAAGATTATCGGGATTCTCACTATGCTACCTTAGTGCCTTACTTCCGCTAAGACTAGATGCTTTAAGACCTCACCTAAACCCTAAAAATATAACAATGTCTTATATTCACTACGTAGCATTACTTTGCTATTATTAATACTTCGAAACCCCTTTACTTCACCTAATTAGAAGCCTATAGCGCATGTCTACTAATAATCTATAATAGTGTAGTAGTAAGGTACTAGGGTAGCGTCCTAGTATCCTCTACTAATCCTAATTAGTTAGAAGTTATTTATATACTACATATTCGCTTAATCCTCGGAGTAGTCTCAATAAGACGCTACCTTTACGAGATACTTCCGTAACCGATAGTAATATAGCCGGCTACGTTTAAAGTTGAACCGATAACATGTAATTACTATATAGTATATAAAAGTTAAGTTACGCTTTAACTATAGGTAGAAGATAATAGTCCTTATAGAGTCGGGGACCGTATATAACGGTATATAAACCTTCGGGTTTACCGTAGTCCTAATTATATAACGATATCCTTTAGGGTACTCGGGGTATGAAATAAAACTCTCTCCTATATAGTGTAAATCTAAACTAACTTTTTACTATTTTAGTGTAACTCTACATCGAAGATTGAAAAAAGAAATTTCTTTTATACTTTTATATAAAGAAGCTTTAACTACTTTACCTAAAGGGGAAGAAAATCCCTTTTACATAAAGTAAGGGGGTATGTAACATATAGCCGAGGTTACTTATTACTACGTAACTTCACGTAATTTCTTAGCATATGCTAGACATTAAAAAATGACACCTATACTCGAGACTTAGATAGAACGTGCAATCATTCACTTATTTTACGCCTCACCGCATTCAGACAATGCAGTATTACGTAATGTAATCAACTGCCGCTGTGCGTGATAGTGGTTGGGGTGCACGAAAATGTCTAAGTATCTCTCTCATTTCCGGTTGTAGTCGAAGTTGAGGCTAACACCGAGTTATTTATCCGTTGTCCGAGACCGAAGATGGTGTACAGTGTACATACAAGCGGCGGTGGGTCCGCCAGGAAACAATTCCGCGATCGGTGGCTCGATGATCAAAAACATTGAAGGAGGCTCGTCGATAAGACTCGCATCACAAGAAGTGAAGCTGCGGGAAAGTAGTCTACACCATCGAAATGACTTCCAACAGTCTTCCCTCCCATGCTCAGAAGGCCAATGGCGTCTCCAAGCCTGACAACCGAACCGTGCCTCCACTGGGCATGACAGGAGCACAATTTGTCGAAAACGCAACACAAGTAATCAATGAAATCGAGCAATACTACAGCAATATCACAGACCGCCCAGTCCTTCCATCAATAGAGCCTGGATATCTGGCCAAGCTTCTCCCAGACTCTCCGCCTCGAGATGGCCAACTATGGCCAGAAATCCAGAAAGACATTGAAGCGACAATCATGCCTGGAATCACACACTGGCAGCATCCAAAGTTCATGGCCTTTTTCTCAGCCTCTTCGACATATCCGGGAATCCTGGCAGAGATGTGGAGTGCGGCACTCACCGCACCGGCATTCAACTGGATCTGCAGTCCTGCAGTGACTGAACTCGAAACCATTGTTCTTGACTGGATGGCTCAAATGCTTGCTCTGCCTCCAACCTTCCACTCAAAGGGTACCGGAGGAGGCGTGATCCAAGGCTCTGCCTCGGAAGCCATTGCCACCGTCATGATCGCCGCGCGAGAAAGATACGTAAAAAGACAAATCGAACGCGAAGGCATCACCGACCCCTCACAAATCGAAGACCGAAGCTGCGAAATCCGATCCAAGCTCGTCGCCATGGCCTCCGACCAGGCACACTCAAGCTCCCAAAAAGCCGCCACAATCGCCGGCACACGCTTCCGAAGCATTCCCACAACCCACACCGACGCCTACGCCCTCCAAGGCCACCAACTCCGGCAAAAAATCCTCCACCTCCAATCCCAAGGCCTGCATCCCTACTACCTCACCCTCTCCATCGGCACCACCGCCGTCTGCGCCATCGACGACTTCCCCTCCATCCACCAAGTCTCCCTCGACTACCCGGACATCTGGATCCACATCGACGCCGCCTACGCCGGAGCCGCCATGATCCTCCCCGAATACCAACACCTCAGCACAAAAATCCACTTCGTCGACTCCTACAATTTCAACATGCACAAATGGCTCCTCACAAACTTCGACGCCTCAATCCTCTACCTCCGCTCCCGTCGCCACCTCATCGACGCCCTGTCCATCACGCCCGCATACCTCCGCAACGAATTCACGGAAAAGGGGTTAGTGACGGATTATCGCGACTGGCAAATCGCGCTCGGACGAAGGTTTCGTGCGCTGAAGATTTGGTTCGTCGTCAGGACGTGGGGAGTCAAAGGCTTGCAGGAACATCTTCGGCACCATATAAGACTTGGGGAGAAGTTTGCCGGGTGGGTGAGGGAGAGGGGGGATTTGTTTAGGATTTTTGCGCCGACGGCGTTTGCGTTGACGGTTTTGACGGTGAGGGTGAGGGTGAAGAGCACGAATGTTGAGGAGTCGGAGGATGATGAGATTTCCATGTTAAAGGCTGGGAATGATGTGACGAAAGAGGTATTCAAGACCATTGAAGCGAGGAAAGAATTCTTTTTAACTTCGACGATTGTGGGAGGTGTGTATGCTATTCGAGTCGTGAGTTCGAATCCTTTGGCCGAGGAAAAGTATTTACGGGAGGTGTTTGATGAGCTTGTGAGGACTACTGAGGAGGTGTTGGCTAAGCAGAAGTAGAGTATAGATTGGGAGGACATCTGTATGGCCAAGAATTGCTATGCAAATGTTTCGATTCATGATACTTTCAGCCTTTCTAGTTATCGCTTATCCTCCCCTTTCCATCTGCTAGCTCGGTCTCGATTCATCGAGCTGTACATGACCTTGTCTTGCTGCGTAAGAAGAACAGTTCTTGCCCAGTGAAACTTTCCCAGTGTCGATCAATGCACTTCTTTTCCATCTTTCCACAATCTTGTAATCTCTATCGGGAGCTCCGCATTGGAGCTTGCTCCAGGTAAGCCGACGCCGAGGAATCGAAATGGCTTTCGGGCGAGATGCAAGCTCGCACATTCCAAGATCCAGATCGGGTGCCCGAACTGGCGGTGAGATGTAGCCGTCTTATATGATGTACTGTCAGGCTCCTCTGTAATAACGAAGCCCAAAGACGAAGATCGAGCCCGCAAACCCGCGATTACGCCGAAGCACCTGGTGAACTTTGGCCGAGCCGACTGACTGTCCACCACAGTAAGCCTCATGGTGGTTAGGGCTGAGGCAGTCGCAAGTGAGCACAAACCTGAAGAACAGGGATGACACGGCGCGCGCCGAGGATCAGCCTAATCAGACTTCTACATTCTTGCAGCTGCTCGTTTTGACGTTCTTGTTGGTTGGCCTACGGCCAATTTGGTGACGGGCCCTCGGCCATCATACGGGACAGACACAATGCCACATATCTTCAGGAATTCCGGAGCCGGTCTCGTTTCCTTCTAGACAAATCAGTGAGGAGATCACTCCTTTGTTAACAATGAAAAATATTTGTTATGTTTTTTTTTCTGGCTGGTTTAGCCTCCACTGGTAAGAGGCCTCAGTCCGAGATGTCCCATGGGGGTCGCTGCACACCTTCAAGCTGCGATGCAAGTACAAACGCTTGCTGTATGCCAATGCTCTTGCCAAGAAGTTTCAGCACACCGATAACCCAGGTCCGAATGGGTCCGCCTGGAGGATCCGAAGCTCCAACTGTGAAAACTGGGAACTGAATCTGGAAGCCGCCTGCCATACGAACGAAAGGAAGCTCGAGACCCTCGCTGTAATTGCCTCGGAATGGATTGTGGTCGCGAATTTGAAGGCCAGTCCATGTTCGATTTTGCTTTTCTCCCGGAGGTTTCGAATGCACAATCTCAAACCTGTCCCCGAGATGCTGCGGTACCACGGCCAAGATGGCCATCTGAAGCTGTTTGAGTGACCCGAGGCAGTACTGAACTTGTTCCAGCTGCTGGGGAGGCAATTTATAGCCTGTGGTCCTGCAATTTGCCACTGCCTTTCTCAAGATGTCAATGAGCATGATTCGGTAGCTGCACATGCCGCAGAACATTTGTGCTACCAAGTAACTGTCAAAGACGTAGTAGTAGTCAGCATACACGACGGGTCCCGTGCCGGGGATGAGTTGAGGTCTCCAGTCTTCTGGAGCATCTGCAAGGATGGATTCAATCTCGGCGTAGAGGGCCAAAGCATCCTCTACTATGTTTGGAGCCTGTATGCTCGAAACGGGAAAGTTTCCAGGTAATAGGCGGGCGTTCAGATCGGCAAGACGCATGCTTGCAATTGTAAACCTCCAGACGCTGTCCTTTGGGTCCGGAATGTGTTGCTCGGCAATCTTGTGAACGACACGCACATGATCGGGTATGGGTATTCGACGACTCAAACAGCTGATGATCAGATTCAGGACGGTCTGGAGGTACAGCCGACAGCCAGTCTGGGTATTGAATTGATCTCTGCCGCGGAGTTGTAGTAGGGAAGCGGCTCCATTGACGTGATCTCGCCAGGTGTCTAGACTCTTCTGAAATCCGCTGACGGCTTCGAAGATTCCGAGGATGACGATGGCAAGCAGCGTACTGTCTCTCTTCACGTCCTCTTGTGAGCGCAGAGCAGAGTTTGTTAGTTGCAACGCAGTCAAGTAGTGCTTGCGGGCTTCAGGATCGGCAGACGGCCCTGCTCCTGTTCGCTTGATGACGCCAGCAGTGCCCAAAGCCTTGATTGCGGCGAGGAGGCAGCCATTGCCGTCTTCGATGTACCAGTGATCCCTCTTGTCTCCGTAGCGGAAGACGTATTTGTCGAAGAAATAGCCGATGGCCATGTCATCGATGGCTGGCGCCATGGTGGGCTCGGGCGGCGGCGAAGCAGCAACGAGCTCGGTTGATGATGGCATGGCTTTGGGGCTTAATGCCGGCGACGTGCTTGCGCTGGAAGCAGCCGAACGTGAAGCGGGAGATGACGACTTCGCGCTACGAGCCTGACGACGTCGAGCCCCTTGTTCAGCAGTCACCTTTGCCTTTGTCTTGGCACTTTCGTCGTGGAACATGAGATTCGTGATGTCCCTATATCCTTCACACTGCCATCCAGCCTTCTCACACTTTTCGCAACCACCCTCGCGAAGATCGCACTATTCAGACGTGGTCAGCGAGACAGCCAATCACAGAGATGGAGGTGCATAGTTGCCACTCGAGCGTGGGTTTGCGTTGGCTCAGGTCGAGCTCATGCATCAATGTGTAATAATGTGCACATTGTGTTGCACGACGCGCCTTCTAGAAGAAAAGAAGAAGCGGTCCATACCTTAATCTTGCGTCGTCGACATGTCTCGCATCCTCGAGAAGGCCTGCCACGAAACGGCATCGTTGCGATCGTCGTACTCCTCGTCTATCATGCGCCCTGATGATCGCATGAAGCATGGCCTTGCTGCTGGTTGAACAACGGTATCGCGCTCCTGCCGCTCAAACTGAACCTGGTGCCCATCTTCCACACGACATATTCACACACTTTCTTCTCCGCGCTTGAATATCGGGTCGTGTGAGGTCGAACATGGATGCCTTTGTGGGATCAACCTTAACGCATTCTCTGTGCCGCACGTGCCCTCGATAGAACTAACGTGGCATGCACTGCGAGCTGAACTCTCGGACACCGACAAAGAAAGAACGGAAAAGAGTAGACTTTTATCATAGACTGACATTGATGCCATCACGACACATGCGGTGCTGCGTTGCTCGCATCGTCCACGCTAAGAGGCATGCATTCCCTTCCACTCTCCTCCTCGTCCTTTTTCTCCTCGTGATTGACGAACAGAAATGAAAGGACAACGATACAAGCCCCCAGCCAATACCAGATGCCCGCAGTCTGGTTGTTCAAAATAATCTGCCCTATCAATGAGCATGGTATGGTGATGCTCAACCCGACCGTCACAACAATAGGACTCGTCAACAAAACTGCATAGGCCCATGCAATGTCTCCAATCAGGCTTCCGAGTGAGTTGCATAATATGATCAACGTCACTCGCCACGTTGGTGGTGCTTCCAGTGTCTCAATCCCCAGCCAGTGAAAAATAAATAATCCTGGCCATAGGATGAGAACGTTGATCAAGCCGACGAATCCAAAGAAGACAGGCATATCTACTCTCGTTTCGTCTGATATTCGTTTCTTCATGAACACAGCGTAGAGGCCGTACATGACGGCGCTCAGGAATGCAAGACAGTCTCCAATAGCGATCTCACGCAGTGACTTCTCCGGGAAGTCGCCGCGGTGCTGGTCGTCGCTGGAGTTGCCTGACAGGTCCAGACTCGAGATAATCGCAATGCCTGCAAGCGATGATAGAACGCCAAGTAGTTTTCGAATGGTGAACTTCTCGACCTTGAATATTGCGCCAAATATCAAAGTGAACACGCTACTTGTGCTCGTGAGGATTGTCGATGATGCGACAGTGGTGTACTGCAAGCAAGCGGCAACAAAATAATTGGCCAAAAACCACAGCATGCAGAACTCGAGACTCAATTTTGCGATCTCGGGTAGCGTCAGCGGTGCTTCTTGTGATCTTGTCCTTAGCAGGTCCTTCGCGCTGAGGACTTGGCTATGCTCCATGTCCGCTTCGCTCAGCAGACCATGGGCGGCTGGAGATGTCGAGGGAGCTTGAGATGCTGAAATCACAGGACTGTCGTGATAGCTTATTCCTCCAGCCTCATCCTGCTTGAGCGGCGTGTACTTCCGCCATGTCTTGACGCTTGTCCGTAGCTCATCTTTCCACTTGCGCAGATGTTCGGGATTTCTGTAGGCCTTGCTGACCAAGATGGGTATGAGGGGTATGATGAAGAATGATGTGTTGATGTACGTCACGAAATAGGGCTTCGAATAGGTATCGTCGGCGAAGATGCTTGAAGAAAGGAAGTTCGTAGCTGTCCACATGAAGATGGTAAGGCCCAGCAGCAGCAGGCCGACAAGTCTTCGCCATTGCTTCACGGCGTGTGGTAGGATAGTCAGATTCCACGCACGAGAATCATGGTGTCCAGGCATACTGTCGCTGCCGATGCGCATAGCTGGCGCATCGAGTGGCTCTGCAATGATTGTAGGCGGCACGGGGGATTCAAGGGGCATTACGGCGGTGGCTCGCGTCGCAGGTAAAGGCGGCAAGGTGTCTCGCGTTCGCTGTGCGGCAAGCAAAATATGGCATAGGCATATCGAGATGTCGATAGATAGGGAGTATGGGTTCGGAGATGTGCGCTGGGCTTCTCGATGAAGATTTAGGGAATGCCGACGCCCCCTTGGTTCCTGCTAAGGATCAGTGGTCGCTGTACGATAGGATAGGCGGAGTGGAGCGGTGTGGAGCTGGGCCAAGCGGGACAACAGAGGGCAACGTCGCCGCCACCGCTCGTATCATGGATAACTATCATATGGAAGACAAAGAAGGCGGTCCTGTTATTATTATTCTAGCGCATTGCGTCAAGAACTTAACCAAGGTTTGTCTCCTGCCGACGGCCACAGCTCCGACCCATGCCGTCTGCTATACCTCAGTATCATATCTCGAGCGATAAGATTGTTTTTATTTCGGTGGCTATTTACACGGTCTCAGATTGACTTTCCATAACCACCACAGAGGAGATACCCGGCACCGGCAGCTCGTTGAAGGAGTCGAACCCTCATACTGTCGCTCACTCTGTATACTGCCTTCCGTCGACAGTAATCAGCACCGCATCAACTCAATTCAAGGGAAGAGTGTGCGAGGACTGGGGACCCTCAGTATCATATCTCAAGCAGCAAATGTATGAGATATGGCATACCAATGGCTATGCTATGGTATTCTATGCTTCACAGGGCCACGAACCTGTACACCGCCACAGCGCCTTTACATGCAGCTTGAGCCTTCGTGCACAGCTGCCGTCTTCCCAGCGAAACTTGATTCGATCTGCCACGAGATGTTTGCTAGTTTCAGTCTCGATCGTCGCTAGCGAAGGAACATCCCAATAAGCTTCAGCTTCAGGCGTACCTTCGTCGAGGCCACTACCGTCATCGCTTGCTCTTGCTCTGGCGCCTGCAACTTACCAAACTTCTGTCGTCGCTCTCTTCTCTTCTTCACCTCTGCTTCCCTACCAAAACATATCTCCATCTCTTCTTGGCAGCATCTAACAGCTCTCCTGTCTCGCAAACAAGCTTTTATACCTGGCTTGCTTATCGTCAGCAGGGATACAAAGTACCCTCAGGGATGCGATCCTTGTGCTTCACTCCGGCCCTCGCCGCCTCTGCTCTTGCTCACAACCTTCCACAGCTCGACATCCAGAAGCGAGACAAGCACAATGGAGGCGCAACCAACTTCTTTCGACGTAGCGTCGCAGGCCATTTGGAGAAGAGACAAGATGGGACTGTCAGCACCAATATCTTCGACGTCCTGACTTGGTCGAACGGCGGAGCATACTACGCCAACATCACCGTTGGGACACCACCTCAAGAGCAGACGGTCATTCTCGACACTGGCTCATCAGATCTCTACTTTGATGCCAGTAGCGCGCAAACTTGCCAGACAACCGGCGCGACTGCCTGCAAAGGTGGTACCTTCAATCCATCAAAGTCGAACAGCTACAAAGAGGTTGCTGCCTCACCTGCCTTCAATACATCCTTCGGTGATGGCAGTTCTGCGATAGGTCCATATGGAAACGACATTGTTGGCATTGGAGATGTCGTGGTGAATCCAGTGCAGTTTGGCGTTGCATCTGAAGTGACTTCTACCACTGGGTTTTCCATTGGCTTGATGGGTGTTGGGTACAGCTCGAATGAAGCCGTGCAGAGTGTTTCAGACTTCTATCCGAACATGCCCGAGGTGCTCAAGAACGCCGGTGTCATCGCCTCGCGATTATACTCGGTGTTTCTCAACGATGCCGAAGCCGACTCAGGTACTATCCTCTTTGGGGGTATCGACAAGACAAAGTTTACGGGTGAAATGGCTACCGTAGACCTTCTGCCAGCGTACTACCGGGGAACACTGGCAAAATACGTGAACCAATTCATCACCACAGTTACTGCCGCCAATGCGACTGTCGGCGGACAGACAACCAACCTGTGGAGCGATGGTACTGATGGTATTGGCGCCTACGGCAACCGCGATACAGCCCTTGCTGTGCTTCTGGACACGGGTAGCACTGCTTGGACCATTCCTGAGCAATACTACAGCCAATACATCGAGCCAGTCTTCACGTACATCGACTCCACTGGTCTGACTGATTGCAGAAACGCAAACTCTGGTGATTCCCTCTCGCTTGAATTCGCAGGGAAGATCACCATCAACATCGATGCACGACAATTTATCGTCCCACTAGTCAACAGCACGACCAGAGAGCCTGTGATCTACGACAACGAAGGCAATGAAGCTTGTCTTTTCCTGCTTCAGCCAACCCAGGGAAATGATGGCATGGGCTTCGAGACGCTTGGTGATGCGATTCTGCGCAGCATGTATGTTGTCTTCGATCTCGACAATGGACAAGCTTCGATTGCGCAAGCCGCTATCAACAGCACCGCCAAGCCAGACATCGTTGTCGTCGAAGCTGGCGAGAACGGCGTCGCAAAGGCTCTTGGTTCAGGCGTTGCTTCTGCTGCTCCCAACAACTACACGATTGCTCCTCAGGTCTCGGCTACTGCCACTCCCAAGGCCAGCACAGCTGCAACGCCAATCGGAACGGCTACTGGCGAAGCCGCCATCCCGGAGGACGCACAGGTAGAGGAATCCGGAAGCCCATCAAGTGGAAGCTCCTCGTCCAGCTCTGGCGTCGCTAGTGGTGTGGTCATTCCTCGTTTCGACATTTCCTACTTTGCGATCGCATTTACTTGGGTGATGGGAATTGCGATCGGCGCTGGCCTGATGCTGTAGAGATATATCATAACATAACGACAGAATATATAGAGTCACAGGAAAGAAAAGCACTTGTCCTAGGTCTTCGCGCTAGGAAGCTTGGATGAAAGGATGGTCTTGCTTTGACCATTGTAAGAGGAATAATCTAGATAGAGTCCCTTGTATCAAGCAAAGCAACGAGATTATACAAGCCAAGTCGGATCCGATACTAGTGGTATTTATACTTTTAATTTATATTGTATCGCTGCCCGCATAACAACACAGATCTCCCGCTAGCCAAATTTGGAAAGGCTTTGTCAACAAACACTCCGCGTCGCATCGACATTCGCAAGTCACTGACCTATTCTACAGCGCACACCACATAGCAGCCATAGCGTACATCTTGGATACGGGCATCGCACAAGACAGAAACTATCGCGACGGCGAGCGCCATAGCATAAATTCGCAATACGACCGCGTGCCCTCACTTCTCGAGTCTCTCACGAACAGCGCTAGTACGTAGCGCTCGATTTACAGCAAGAACATTGTACAGCATCTTGGATATACAGCAAAATGGGTCGCATGACACGTGCCAAAGTTGCTGAAGTTGCCGAGAAACTCCACGTCGACGAAGATGCTGTGCTTGAGCTGCCAGGCGAGCATCTCGTGAAGGTGGTTGAGGCGCCAGTGGACAATGAGCGCACGCCACTTGGAGAAGTCAGCATCAACAGCGCCGGTAGCAAGGCTGAGACAGAGGACGCAGAGGTCAAGAGTGCTCCTAAGTCAAAGAAGGGAAGGAAGAAGGGGCGTAAGGGCAAGAAGGAAAACAAAGCTGCTCTAGACGCAAGCACCAGCTCTGCACCAGACGCAGACCGAGTTGAAGACATGGTACCGGACGAGCTCGAATCGCAGCCTTCTCCAGCGAGCATAGCTGCATCAGAAGAGCTGAGTAACGATGTACCAAAGTGTGAGTAAATTTGGTCCTCGTCGTTTGCAGTCCCCGTGGGATCACATGACGCTAATGCAGGAGTCCGAATAGTGGATGCATCACAACAACAACTTCAAGAGACAAGACCGGGCACACCTCATTCAAACGCAGTGCGGCTCACTCGATCTCAATTGAGAAGTCATGCCCCAGAACTAGGTCCAGCCGAGCCGAAATCGCTGATTGAGGAGAAGAAGATTGTCAGCAAGGAATCAAACACCACCGAACAAGAGACGATTGAAAAACAGGCAGCTATCCAGACAGGCCTACAGCCTGCGATTGATATCGTGGACATCCGGGCCCCAGCTGCCGCACCAGCCCTGGACGACCCATTCTCCATGCCAATCCATGTTCAACAACTCAAAGGCAGCGTGGCTGTGAAATCGCCATCGCGATGGAAAGTCGGTGTTGATGACAGCGCAGAGTACGCAAAGGGTGTCGTTTCTCCGGTCCAAAGAATGAGCAGCAATGGTGTCGACACAGATGTTCTCTGCTCTTCAAATGCCTCTTCTCAGGAAGACTGGCCTCTACGATCTAAAAGCATTGAAGCAGATTCGGCAATTGCGACTACAGACAAGGTACCGTTGTACGATCCATTGGAAAAGGCTATCGTGGATGCTTCGACACCAACAAGATCTGAGCGAGTCAACATCCCTGTCATCCCTATTCCAGATCCGACCTACGACGAACTTGAAGCCGCGGCATTGAGCGCGTCTATACCTCCCCAAATTATTGCGAAGCCAACTTCACCAGCACCAACAGACGCGATATCTGCCATGGACGCGTTGGACGATGAAGTCGAGAAGATCAACGCAGAAGTGCCCGAGGTACAGACTTCGCCTGAAAAGCCCAAGACCAGGAAAGCAACGCCAGTTGTGAGAACGACCAAAGCAAGCCAGGCACGAATCTCACTTGCGCATGGTCCGAAAGAGGCAGCCAAAGTACCTGCTCTGGGCCGTCCGCGACAATCAAGCGCTAGGCAATCTATCGCGCAATCTCAGCTATCTCAATCCACAGCGAAGCGCGTTACGAGTACCTCCAGCGCGAAGTCCAATCCAGAACACCAGGATGCAGACGTCAATGTCGAGAAGAAAGAAGTCAACATTCCTCACAGCAAACCCCGGCCTATGTCCTTGCAATTTCCAACGCCGCCGCCACCACCCAAGTCAACCAAAGCCCCTACAAAGAGTACTTTTCAACTACCAGGAGAGGCCATAGCAGCTAAGCTCAAGGCAGCAAAGGAGGCACGACTACAGAAGGAATCGGAGGAATCTACCGCGAAGAAGACGTTCAAAGCCCGTCCAGCTCCATCATTCGCTAAGAAGCCGCCTCCACCTGTTCGCCAGACCAGCACTAGTAAAGCTCGGGAATCGATCATGAACGGCCAGCCAGTGGCGAATGCGAGCAGCAAGCGGCCTCACAGTGTTGCGACAACCCGACCAGCAGCGCGAACAGCACCAATTGCTATCAAGAAGCCCAGTGTTCCTGCCAAGGTTGCACCAAAGCTGACCAGCTCCACCAACGCTTCAGCTTCTTCCAAGACCCGGCCAGTGTCTGGAGTGCCACCAAAGGCTGCAAAGTCTCTGAGTGTCACAAAGCGACCATCTACGGTGATGGGAACACTTGACAAGCCTCGCACATCATTGGCTCCAAAGCCAAACCCACCAGCTACGGCTCAAAAGACGAATGGCACCGCGAAAGGCAAGGAGGTCTTCAACCGTGCCGCACAAGCCAAATCCAATGCTGAAAAGGAAAAGCGAGAGAAGGAAGAGGCAGCAAAGAAGGCTCGCGCTGCAGCTGCTGAGCGAGGCCGTCAAGCAAGCCGTGATTGGGCTGAGAAGCAGCGCCTGAAGAAGCTGGGTCTGAAGCCTGAGACGAAGCCGGCTGCTGCTGAGGGCCAAGCTACTGCTGGATCAGAACCAGCGACTGAGATGCCCCTCGCTGAAGTGAGTGCAGAAGCTCCGGCAATTGTTGAAGCCTAGGAGGAGCGTGTGTCATTGATCGACACGCTCGTTGGAGACGAAAAATGGAGACATGATGATGAGCGATGAACAGGAAGTTTGGCAGAAAGCGTTGGCGCTCCAGTGGATGTTCACTAGTGAGACTGGTTATGGATTGACGGCTGGCTGATCCAACTTGTACTGTATAACTAGGTAGTAAACGAGTATAAAAAAAAATCTCTGTCGGTCCATCTCAGTTTTGAACTCCAAATCCATCCTCTATTCTTCGTTTCCAGAGTATCAGGATTCGACTGAATGGTCAATATATGTAGGTTCTGTTTCGAAGGACCCTCTGCCCGTCTGGATGCATCACAAACATGTTCGAGGTGTGGCGAATCGTCGTAAGAAGATGCGAAACAACTCGACATGGGAGAGCTCTCAGGAACCACAATTCTTCGCGAAGAGTAGAACTACGGCTGCAGTCGACAATTCCCGATGGAGAAAGTCGTTTGGTAAAGCTGGTTCAGTGGTCGTCATCTTGGGCTTTGAAGACACGTGCCTCTCGCTGATGTGGTTAGGAAAATCTGGGCCTGGCTGAAAGTGGTCTCAGTGTAGAATACCCCATGTCTCACATGATCCGAGCCCAATGCGTTGACACAGTGAAATGGGATCTCTTGTTCTCCTCTGTGGCCGCCGTTCTCTCCAGTCTGCCTCCAACGTCCAAAATTCCGTATCTATCCAAGCATAACAATGGACATCGCACCACCACGAAGATACACCTCGCCAAACCCATGGACACCTCCCAGCCAACAAAAGCCCCGATCCTCATCAACAACAACAACAACAACAACAGCCTCAGCAAACATCCGTAACGATGAAATCCCAAGCTCTCCAACCCAACTCCTGGCCCCAACCCAACTCAAAAGAATCTCAGAAGCTTCGGAACTTGCACACGAAGAAGGAGACCCTCCCACCTCACCCTCAAGACCCAGCAAAAGATTCTCATGGGTATCAGGCTGGTCATTCGCAGGAGAGAAATCCCACCGACACTCCAAAATCCCCTCATCCTCAAACGACAACGACAACGAAAACGAAGCACCCCCCGACGAACGACGAACCTCCGTCGCCCAACGCATGACCCGAAGATTCTCCTCCATAGGCGAAAGCTGGCTCTTCAACCCGGAACCCTCACACGAGAAAAACTTCCCCCCATCCCTCGAATTCCCAACCGATGAAGGGCGAAAACTCTGTCTCTCCGTCTTCGGAACGCTAGATTTCGGGACGGGGACGGGGACGGGGACGAGCAGCATGATGAAATTACAGATTCCGAAAGGAAGAGTGTGTCATGCGGACGAGCAGGTGAAGGAGTATAAAGCCGTGTTGGAATTCTTGGGGCCGAAATTGAAAAATGGGGATGTGTTGGTGCGGCCGTTCATGGCGAGGTACAGTCGGGATCCGAAGATGGCGATGGTGGTGAGGGGGACGATGCAGGATTATGTGTTTAAGTGTTTTGTTGTGGGGGTTTTTCCTATGAAGGTTTTTGGAGAGGAGATGCCGGTTCCTTATGCGATGGATGTGCAGTTGTATTGATGAGGGACTCGGGGAGGGTTTTTTATTATGTCGTGGCTCAATACCAGGCAGGAGATGAGACAGTCAGGTGTGTAGATGTCAACTCGATGATTGATGACGACTTTACAGATGCTCCAGTCTTGCTGTCGGCAACATGGATCTCGGACTTGATGAAAAAAATGCTGCTCGGCTTCAGCAAGCATGGCGCCAGCGTCGAAATTCCAATTGCTTTCATATCGCCATTCCACCTCGCGAGACATCTTCTCATAGTCATTGCCAACTTCAGGATTCTGCCATTCAAGCATCTTTCCAACAAGGCGCGCATTAGCCGCCACCCATCTGTTCCGCGGCATACGGGTATCTTTATAAGCCTGTAGAGCAGCACGCAGTAGGACTGATCGGTCATTGTTATTGTGGGACACAGAAGGTTGTTGTTTTATTACAACTTCAATCAAGGTTGCGAGAACAGCGCCGTCTTCGATCGCTAGGCCCGCTCCGGTGCCCATGTTCGGGCCCATGGCATGTGCAGCATCTCCAGCGATACAGACTCGTCCCTTCGCATACGAGCGCGGGCTGTTCTCAACGGTGTCGAAGATTCCCCATCTCTCGAGCTTAACAGGCAACATTTCGATAATTCTCCTGATTTCTGGGGAAGTGCTGAAGCCCGCCATCGTATCGGATTTGCTTGTTGGGGCCGTGACCTTGTCGGCATCAGGCCAAGGTGCGGGATCTGTGCGGTATGCCACGATGTTGAGGAATCTGTCACCAATGCTGCAGGAGAACATGTGACGGTCTGGCCCAATGTGAATGACTGGATTCGTCGCCTTTTCGTGGCCCATGATTGCTTTCGCTCTGTCCAAAGGTAAGAATGCACGGAATGCGTATTTGCCCGAGTAGGTTGCTGCACAGCTGTCTCAAAAGAGTAGTTTTTTCACAGCAGACTTGACACCATCGCAGCCGATGACAATGTCTGCTGTTGCTGTTGTACCATCCGAAAATCGGAGCTGCACCTTCAGCTTGGAAGGATCATCTACAATCGACACGAGCTGCTTGTTGTACTTGAATACTTCTGGCGGTATAAGCTTCGCCATGCCATCAATCAGTTGGACTCGATAGCAAGTACCCACCATTTTGCATTGTGGAGGTCGAACCCAGGTGATCTTGTCTGTCTGCCCATCAACCCAGGTCATACTAGCACCTTTCGTGAGGGTCATGATTGACTTGAACAACTCAGGCAGTCGCGGATCCAGCACGCTCATGGCCCATCCGCCTGCCTTTGAGAACCCAAAAGCAGCACCAATTTCGCGGAGCACTGGTGTTCGTTCGTAGATGGCCAATCCAAGTCCAGCGATTCCGCCGGGTTGTGCATCGTGCACCATCGGACATAGATAGGTGTTTGTGGATCTATAGCTGCGGAAGTGTATAAGTCGCAGGCTATTACGATAAGTATTAATTGTTTGGTGCCGTCATGTGCCGAGTCGCTTCGAAACGTGCAAGCATCCAAGCAGCGGCATCGTGGCCTCCCTGCGAAGTCGGCACCGAGACATTGAGGAAATCGCCATCACACCCCCACCATGAAGGAAAGTCAACACTCACCGCTATCGTGGAGCTGGATTCGATGCGGAACATGTGGGAATGCGTGAAGAAAACACGCACATCCTTGTTCTCACCACGAGGCTCCATGACTGAAGTGCAGGGTTGTCTGTGTCAGCGACACCGAGACATAGGATTGACGGCAATGTCGAAACAGTCAACAGCGCGCACGATGGTGAAGACTTTGCTTCACGTAGCATTAGGCCTATGAACTCTCGTCATCAGCTGTATTGCAACAAGACACTTGAGCTGCTCAAGCCAAGCATTGCTAAAGACTTCTTCGGAAAATCGCCAGCTGCTCTTTCGTGCCCGCAAACGCATCGCGAGGGTCTCCTCTTCTGAAAGTGACAAAGCCTTGGCAAATCCTTCAGCGAACTCTTGAGGCGTGGTTGCGTGGAATCCTGATGAACATTAGCAACCTTTTAAAACAGGAGTTCGGGCATATGAACTCACCTGTTGGCTTGCCATCGATTGGAACGACTATGTCAACCTTGGGCCCACCAGAATCGTTCACCACGCTAATGAGACCAGCAGCTTGGTATTCGACCACACCAATACCAAAGTGCTCGTTCCACATGCCGTTGACACCGACTGAGCTGGACTTTAGGTACTCCAAAATCTGAGGCCACTTGGCGTTGACGACAAAATCGACGCTGTCCTTGATCTCTTGTGCCTGTAGTCGTAACTTGTAAACTCGCTTCTCGTCGTGATCGTCTCGCACACTACCAACAAGAATCAGCCGCGGCCGAGATTCAAGCGGAGTGTCCTTGTGATGAGTTTTGAGGAAAAGGTGAAATGCTTCGATGATGGTCTGATGCATCTTTTCAGGGCGGAATTGTGCGATGTATAGCAGATTTCGGGTTCGCTGCTTTTCGCTTTCGGCATCCACGGGGATCTTCTCTTGCAGTTCGGCCACAGCGCAAGGTGGGTAGACGACGCCAATATTGTGCTGCTTCGACTTCTTACTGCGTGAAGGACCCCACAAAGACTGGACGTGGTTCTGCGTCCAGGACGAGTTGGTCATTACCACATCCACTGATCCGCCTGTCCAAGAGTAAAGCTTGGCGAAGAGCTCCCAGTAGATCTGCTTGACCTTGCCTCTAAGGCCGCTGCCGGCGCCGGCATTGAGACCATGGCCATCACGTTCGTGGAGTGATTTCAACATGTCTGTACTGATGGTCGGGTAGTGCACATAAGCTCCAGTAGGAACTTCTGGGAAGAGCCACTTGCATAGCCAGAGGCAGAACGAGTAGCCCATGGTGTCGACAAAGATGTCTGGGGCGAGTAACGTCATGGCATCCCAACCCAGCCACAAGCTGCCGATACTCTGGCCCAACAATGTAAAGTACGGCCATTTGGTGGCAAGTACCATTTCTCTCGTGGTCAGGTATAGGAAGACGACTCTTGCTGGATTGAGGTGGATGTTGAAGCGATTGCGAACGTTGGAGAGGATCTGTTCTCTGCTCGCATCGTGGTCGCCGGTGTAGACTACACACAGTGCTTTTGGGTATCGCTGTTGGGTTGCCAATATGGCTGCAAAGAGGACACGTTCGCCGCCTCCGCCAGCATTGCAGAAAGGATGGAAGAAGGCGATAACTCCGTGGTAGGTGTCGTCTGCGGGAGTGATGTGAGTGTCACGGCCGTCATTATTGACCTTTTCCCATTCCGAGTCGAGCGAAGTGGATGATGATGCGGTCCTGCTCCCTCTCACTACCCGGTCCGGCTCAGCGTGCTCTTTCTGTGTCTTTTGCTCGTGCTCTTCTGTGTTCGCTCTCTGGATCAGGATGTGCCTCCGGTGCTGCGTCTTACTTCGGACACTCTTTCCGATCAGCTGTCCGATCAGGCGAAATGCGAAAGGGAGAGCTCCAGCTGCCGCCAGCAGACTCAGCAGCAGGCCGAAGAGTGTGGCCAGCAAAGGCATGATTGCGGTGCAGCTGCCTTAGCGAGATGGAGATGTTAGAAGCTCTGGAGCTCCCAAGCCAAGACCCCGTCACAGTCCGGACCCTGCATCTCTCCAAAAGGAAAGGCATCAATATATGGAAAAGCTGCAACAGTACAGTCCTCCTCATAGCCTCAGCAATGCCGCCTGTTCTCACATCACCCTCCCTACCGAAACACTTCCTCCACCGACACCTCCTCCACCGACACTTCTCCGCATCAGCACCGCGATCGCATTATTCACTCCTACAGCTCGCCGTCGATGCGCCTACCGCAGTTCTCGACGGCGTGCATGCTATGGGTTTGCCCTGGTGCGCTGCCATTCCTCTCTCGGCCGCCTTGGTGAGATGCACTTTGGTGTATTACTCCTCTACAAAGCCTGGTCGAAAGCGAGAAATCACCAGGACACATCTGTTCCCACTCGCGCAGGTCAGGGCAAACATCTCATATGAGAATTGGGCTAATAAGATGGAAAACGAGGAACTACAACTCCCCAGACTGGTCTTGGCTGCAAAGCGCATCACGACCAAGTTAATAGTAACCCATCGACTGGGCAAGATGTTCAAGGCTCCACTGTTCTCCTTCACCGCGCCTTTGAACTTCATCACTCTCATAGCATTCGCAGAGGCAATAAGAGTCAAATGTGGAACAAGAGAAGGACTTCTATCAACGCTACTGCATCCCTTCGACGAGACACTCCATCGGCTTGAGGGTACACAGACTGCCCAGGAAAAGGCAGATGAGGCTCTTGCACAGCGGCTTGAGGCCCAACAAGCATTCCATGATATCAATGCGCCAGATTTTGTAGACTCGTCATACAATATTGCTGCGCAAAGCCTACGACCTCCAATCCAACCACCAGCATACGCTGAATATGCCGACCCGACTTTGGCCACTGAGGGCATAGCTTGGTTTCCTGATCTTACTGTGCCGGATCCTCAAGGATTGATACCCCTAGCTCTCGGTGCTGTCTTTCTGGCCGGCGTAAATTGGAAGAAAGTGACGAGGCAATCGAGCATAAACCAGCGCCCAACATCTGCTCAACACGCGGTGCATGAGCAGCAACGCAACGTCAATGCCGATATCAATGCCGCTCTCAAAAAGGCTGATGAATTGCGAGCGACAACAACAAGGAAGAACAAGAAGGAATGGTCGCCTTTCGGCCACCTCACCTTCGGCGACAGGACGAAAATCGCCATGGCGGGCATTTTTACAATCGTGAGCATGAAATTGCCAGTGGCCATCGTGCTGTATATCATGACCAACACGATCGTAGGCAGGCTTCAGAAAAGATGGCTTGACATCAAGTATCCTTTGCCTACACTCATCCACCCTTGCAAGAGACCAATGAGGATCAAGGTCAGGAGAACTTTTAGAGGTGATTGAGGCAAAGTATTGGATGGATCAAAATACGAAGGCTTTGACGGTGCGATAAAGCTATGCGTAAGGGAACTCGTGGCCCAGACTGCAACGGAACGCAGTTCACTTCAGGCTCAGCAATAACTGTTCTAAAGGCCTTGTCCGACAGTGTGGAGCAGCAGCGTCGCAGCGTCGCCACATTCCTTTGTATACTCCACACTCCCCAATACTCTGGATCCGCACGTGGCAGACAATCGACAAAGGCGAGCCAACTCCGGATACCTGTACGACAAAGAACAACGATCGAAGACTCGACAGAATGCCGTGCCGAAGCAACCCCAATGCGTCGCTTGTCTGATCCATGAAAGCAGCTTCGTGCTGCTATTATCATGCTTCCTCACCTTCATGCTTGAAGGCGCTCACCACACCAAGTTCCGAACTGAGCACCAACTGCCCTTCATCACTTCGCAACCATGTGCAAATCCTTCCACCACCTCTACACCTGCGGCCACGCCAGCAAACCTCAAATCGACTTCTGCCCCATGTCAACACCCTCGCCACAAAACCGAGCACACTTCGAATCCCGTCAACCGTGCGATTTAATCAACAAACACCCCATGGAAGGACGTCGAACACAACATTGCTGCAATGCCACATGTTGCGACAAGCAAATCGCAGACGCGAAGTTGAAATCTGATCTCGTCAAGCGGAAACTCGAGAAACAGATGGGAAGTAAACGTAAAAGTCAAGATCTGGAAGAGGTGAAGAGGTTACAGGAAGAATTCGAACGTCGGGCTAGGGAGTGGATTAGTGAGGAGGGGGTTCATGCTCGTTGTCGGGAGAGGAGAGGAGGAGTTGGAACATAGTTCTAGTCGATCGAATTAGACATTTTTTTTACATCATGTGAAGAAGTTTTGTACACTATCTGCAGTCACGTGAGATGTCTTGGGCGTGCTGAAGTACCATATGTCATGTGTACGGATATGATACGGTAATAGGAAGGATTTTGTATGTAAGGGAGTTGAAATATCTAATAGATTCACCCTGCTTTTTATATATTCTAGGCCCCTCTACTTCACATCTCTACTCCCTACCTAGCAGACAAACATCATCACGAAAGACAGCGACACGAAATTCAAAACGTATTATAATGCTGCGTGTGGATATGATAGGTAAAGGTCGCGTGCCTTTAACATCGCTACACGCTACACGCTACACGCTACACGAACTAATACTAAAATAATAAAGCGCCATACCGCCCGTAAAATAATAAGAACCAAAAATCACGCTTGCTAACCACCCAGATGCATACATACAAACATACATACACCCCCCCCCCCCCCCCCCCCCCCCCCCC